>WNHD01000888.1:0-23463 GCA_011057455.1 Ganaspis sp. Gsp50
AATTGTGACGTAATATGTGGATGGCCCCTAAGGTTACTCAAATATTTCAAAGTATTTAGAAATATTAGTATACAATATAATGGAAATTTTTCTATTTTTCTCATGGATATCGTGGAAAACTCATAGAATGAAAAGAAATCAATCTTGTATTTTTAAATTAATAGCAAGAGATTAACTAACGTTTTTAAAATGTTTGAATATTACTATTTTATTCTTTTCTTTCTTCATTCCAAAATCCCCTTTTTTAAAATTGAATATCCCCTTTTGCACCTAAAATTGAACGAAAAAACGACTCTGATCCCTGTAATTATTTAATCATAATTCAGTCTAATCTAATTTTATCGAATAATTATTCAATAATTACTATTATTTATTAAACGCAATGTTGCAGGTACTACGTGGATCACAATACTCGTAGCACTTCCTGGGAAAGACCGCAGCCCTTGCCTCCCGGTTGGGAAGTGCGAAGGGATCCTCGAGGAAGGATTTATTACGTGGATCACAATACGAGGAGCACGACCTGGCAGAGACCGAATACAGAAAGGCTGCAGCACTTTCAGCAGTGGCAGGGCGAGAGACAATACGTGGTGCAACAGGGAAATCAGAGGTTTCTGTATCCGCAGGCTAATCATCATCATCACCATCACGGCACTCCCGTCGCTGTGGCTGGACCTTCGACAACCTCGCTCGCTTCTGTCGACGCTGAAGACGACGCTTTGGGACCATTACCCGCCGGCTGGGAACGAAGAAAACAACCCGAAGGCAGAGTTTATTACGTTAATCACAAGAATCGAACCACTCAGTGGGAAGATCCACGAACTCAGGGACAAGAAACTGGAATGGACGAGCCACAATTGCCAGATGGCTGGGAAATTCGATTGACAGAAGACGGCGTTCGATACTTTGTCGATCATAACTCGAGGACTACTACATTCCAAGATCCGAGGCCTGGCGCTCCAAAGGGGTAAATGTCCCTTTTTTGTGGGAAATTTGCATTCTTGTGGGTTATTTTATTATTTATTTTGATATTTTGTTTGGAAATTGTATGTTCAGTTTATTCAAAATTTCAAAATATAGTAATTGTCGCTTTTTGTGGAAGATTTGCATTTTCTGGGAATTGCGGTTTTATTTTGAAACTTTATTTTTATTTATTTGAAAAAGGTTTTTAGAACTCTGGAAAGGATGGGAAACCTGGAATTCTTGTGGAATTTCATTATTGCTGGGATCGGAAAACTCGGGGAATTTTCGTTTTTATTGTGGAAAATTGTATTTTTTGATTTCTTTACTTTTTGATTTCGTTACTTCTTGATTTCTTTACTTTTTAATTTCTTTACTTTTTGATTTCTTTACTTTTTGATTTCTTTACTTTTTGGTGTTTATCAAGTTTTATAAATAAATTTTAGGCTTTTTTTTGTAAAAAGAAGTAAGTTCAAAATGAGGGTTGTCACAGACGAGGGAAAATTTGAAAATGGTATGGAATTTCGAGAAGAGAGGAAATCTTGGCATTGGTGTGGAATTTGAAAAAGAATTGTGGAATTTTTTCTTTATGTGTTGAAATTTCTAAAAAGTAGGGAATATGTAGTTCAATATAGGGAAATACTGGGGAGTAGACAATCATTTATATCCATGAATAATTAAGTCCATGAATAGCTAAGTCCATGAATAATTAAGAAGTAAAAAATTTAAAAATTAATAGAAAAAAAAGGGGAAAATTGAACTTGAAAATCAAGAGGGAATGGATAATGTTGAAAATGAGATTCAAGGATTTTTTACGGAGCGGAAAGTTTGATTCATTTGTTAAAGAATTTTAGAATTTAATTAGAATAGAATTTAAATAATTATTTAGAATTGTTGGTTTGTATTATTTACAACTGCAATTCTTGCGATTAAATTGATTGTGATTGTTACTATCGTTAAGATATTAAAACATTTATTTATAAAGAATAATATCAAAAATTTCGTAAAGTCAGGAAAATTTTTCTGTTCTTGACTGGACTTTTAGATCATTTTGACCTGGAAAACCTGGAAAAAGCCTGGAATTTTATATTTGACAATTTGTGGCAATTCTGAAAATACTTAGAAATATTTTAAAATACTTGAAATTTCTTTCAAATATTTCAAAATACTTGAAACTAATTTAAAATACTTCAAATTATTTGAAACTATTTTAAAGTACTTCAGACTGCTTCAAAATATTTATAAATATTTCAAAATATTTAAAATTACTTTAAAATATTTCAAAATTATTATAACTACTTTAAAATACTTCGGACTACTTCAAAGTACTTCAAAATATTTAAAAATATTTAAAATTACGTTCAAATTTTTACAAATAGAACCCAAAATTTTTATTTATTTTCAAAATATTTAAAATCACTTAAAAATACTCCAAATAAATTTTAAATATTCCAAAATACTTTCTAATACACCAAAATACTTTAAAATACTTCAAAATATTTAAAAATATTTCAAAATACTCAAAAATATTTAAAAACACTAATACTTCAAAATATTTAAAAACGCTTTAAATTACTTTCAAATATTTCCAAATACTTCCGAGTACTTCTAAATACTTCAAACTATTTAAAAGCACTTAAAAATAATTCAAATTAATTTAAAATATTCCAAAATACTTTCGAAAACACCAAAATATTTTAAAATACTTCAAAATATTTAAAAATACTTCAAAATACTCCAAAGTATTTAAAAACACTTATTAACAATTCAAAATATTTAAATACACTTAAAAATACTTCAAGTTAATTTAAAATATTGCAAAATACTTTCCAATACACTAAAATATTTTAAAATACTTCAAAATATTTAAAAATGCTTTAAATTACTTTAAAATATTTCCTTATGCTTTCCAGTACTTCAAAATATTTCAAAATATTCAAAACTAATTTAAAATACTTCAGACTACTTCAAAGTATTTAAAAATTCTTTAAATTACTTTGTAATGTTTTTAAATATTTTCAAATATTTTCAAATATTTTCCAATACTTTCCAATACTTCAAAGTTTATAAAAACACTTAAAAGATTTAAAAATACTTCAAAATCCTTTTTGTTACTTTAAATGATATCAAAATATTTAAAGATACTTCAAAATAGTTCGAAGTATTAATAAATATTATTCGTAGTATTTTAAGTATTAATTAACGTATAAAAAGATTTAAAAATATTATTTTTAAAATATTTTAAAGTATTCAAAAAAATTTTTTCAAAATACTTCAAAAAAATTAAAAATACACCAAAATATTTAAAATTACTTAAAAATTATTATAATTACTTTATCATATTTCCTAATACTTCTTAGTACTTCAAAATATTTCAAAATATTTAAAAGTAATTTAAAATATTTCAGACTACTTCAAAATATTCTGAAATACTTAAAACTGCTTTAAAATACTTCAGACTACTTCAAAATGTTTAAAAATAGTTTAAATTACTTTAAAATGCTTTAAAATACTTTAAAATATTTTTAAATTTTTGCCACTGCTTTAAAATCCTTTTTACTACTTTAAAAAACTTCATAATATTTGAAGATACTTCAAAATGGTTCTAAGTATTATAAAATATTAGTTGTACTTTAAGTATTAAATAAAATATAAATTGATTTTACAATATTATTTTTTAACAATATTTTAAACTATTCAAAATACTCCAAAATAATTAAAAGTACTTCAAAATATTTAAAAGTACTTCAAAATATTTAAAAATACTTCAGAATATTTTAAAAATACTTCAAAATATTGAAAAATACTGCAAAATATTTAAAAACACTTCATAATACTTAAAATGGTTTTTAATATTAAAAATATTGGCCTTTAGTAATTTAAATTCTATACAAAATTATTTTGCAATAAGCCTATGAACATTATAAAACTTTCATTATTTCAAAAGTAATTCTAATTCTTTCAAAATATTGAAAACTTCATCATATTTATGGAAATGGTGGAAAAATTATGGAATGAACGGTGATTAATTTTTTAAAATTAAATCAAGAAATTAACTAACGTTCTTTAAATTTGCTTATTAATGATATATAATTGTAGGTACAGTACAATATTTTTTTTTCAAAAACCAAGAAAAAATTAACTTATTAATAAAGTAAATTATTGTAGAGTGTTGATGAAGATGAATTTAAAGTTTTTAATTTATGTTGAAAAATAAAGAAAAATGGAATACATATTGTCTTAAATTTAAGTGAAAAAAATTGAACAAACGAAAATAATTTAAATACCTACGGTTTTTTAAAAGTACAAAAAGGAGTAAATTAAACTTATTTATAATAATTATATTTATTTATTAAGTAAATTGAATTTATCTGCATTTTAATTTTACGACCACCAAGGACAGAAACATCAAAAGAAAAATTTCTGCAGAGCGTTAATGACAGATTGAAATAGATATTTAAGATAAATAGAATTTTGCTCGCAATTTTGGGTGACACTGATTAGTCGAATTGATAAATGAATTAAACTAGAGTTTCGTTTATACTTGTAGCTAATTATTTAATGACATTTTTGAAATTTCAGGCCAAAAGGAGCTTATCGTGTACCAAGAGCGTACGAGAGATCCTTCCGCTGGAAACTTTCGCAATTTCGCTTTTTGTGTCAAACGAATGCGATGCCGAACCATATTAAAATTAGTGTCAGTCGACAAACATTATTCGAGGACTCATATCATCAAATTATGAACGCGGAAGCGTTCGCCTTGAGGCGTAGATTGTACATAATATTTAAAGGAGAAGAAGGATTGGACTACGGGGGTGTTTCTAGGTAAATTGTTTAATTTTTGCTTCCTCAAGAGAAAGCTTTATTAATTATAGTAATAACAATAATAGTTCTGTAGTTACTTTTTTAATTATTATTTTTACTTACTAATATTTCAAATTTTTTTAATTATTATTTTTACTTACTATTATTTCAAATTTTTTTAATTATTATTTTTACTTACTATTATTTCAAATAAATCAATAAAATAAATAAATTATTTTTATTGTCACAATTGATTTTGTTGTTTTTGTTCTTATTATTATTATTATCGTTATTGTTTATTATTATTTTTTATTATTATTATTGTCAGTTATCGTTATTTTTTATTATTATTTATTATTATTATCGTCAGTTATCGTTATTATTTATTATTATTTATTATTATTTACTATTATTATCGTCAGTTATCGTTATTGTTTGTTATTATTTATTACTGCTTATGTATTTAAATAAATAAATAATTTGTAATTAATTATGTTTCAGGGAATGGTTCTTCCTTTTAAGTCACGAGGTGTTAAATCCCATGTACTGCCTTTTTGAATATGCCAACAAGAGTAATTACAGCTTACAAATTAATCCAGCCTCTTACGTAAATCCGGACCATCTTCAATATTTCAAATTTATCGGCAGATTTATCGCAATGGTACTAAAATGCTGCGAAGCAACTTTGTCAATTATTAGTTGCATAAGTTACACTAAAAGTTGTTAATTTATTCCTTTTTTTTTATTTTTGTTCTTTATTCCTTTATTTATTCTTTTTTTATTCCTTTATTCTTCTTTTTATTCCTTTATTTATTTTTTTATTCCTTTATTCTTCTTTTTATTCCTTTACAGGGTTTCTACAACTCTGGAAAATATGGAATTCTCATGGAATTTTGTTATTCCTCACGGAATCATGGAAATCTCATGGAATTTTCATTTATAGCATGGAAATTAATTTTTTTATTTAATTTCTTTAATTTATGATGTTTATTAAGTTTTGAAAAAATTTTATACCTTTTTTTACAGAAAAAAACAAAATACTTCAAAATATTTATAAATACTTAAAATGACTTTAAAATATTTCAAATGATTTAAAACTACTTTAAAACTACTTTAAAATACTTCAAACTGCTTCAAACTACTTCAAGCTACTCCAAAATATTCAATAATACTTAAAATGTCTTTGAAATATTTCAAAATACTTCAGAAAACTTCATAATACTTTAAAATATTTTAAAATAACTTCAAAATATTTTAAAATACTCCAAAATATTTAAAAACACTTAAAAATACTCAAAATATGTAAACATACTTAAAATAATTCAAAATATTGTAATATACTGAAGATTAATTTAAAGAATTGCAAAATATTTTAAAATATTTTAAAATAGTTCAAAGTATTTAAAAATATTAGTATTTTAAGTATTAAACAAAATACAAAAAGACTGTACAGTATTAGTTTTTTAAAATATTTTAAAAGTATATAAAATATTTCAAAATACTTCGAAATATTAACAAATACTTAGAATACCTTTAAAATATTTCTCATTATTTAAAACTACTTTAAAATACTTCAAACAACTTTAAACTACTCCAAAATATTCAATAATACTTAAAATGTCTTTGAAATATTTCAAAATACTTCAGACTATTTCAAAATACTTCAGACTATTTCAAAATACTTCAAAATATTTTAAAATAACTTCAAAATATTCTAAAATACTTCAAAATATTTAAAAACACTTAAAAATACTCCAAAATACTCCAAAGTATTTGAACATACTAAAAATACTTCAAAATATTTAAAAACACTTAAAAATACTCCAAAATACTCCAAAGTATTTAAACATACTTAAAATACTTTAAATACTTTAAAATAGTTCAAAGTATTTAAAAATGTTAGTATTTTAAGTATTAAATAAAGTATAAAGAGATTTTATAGTATTAGTGTTTTAGTATATTTTAAAAGTATGTAAAATATTTCAGAGTACTTCAAAATACTTCAAAATATTAAAAAATACTTAAGACTACTTATAAACACTTCAGAGTACAACAAAATACTTCAGAGTACAACAAAATACTTCAAAATATTTAAAAATACTTAAAACAACTTAAAAATAATTCAGACTTCTTCCAAATACTTCAAAATATTTAAAAATACTTAAAATTTCTTTAAAATATTTGAAAATACTTAAAACAACTTTAAAATACTTCAGACTTCTTCCAAATACTTCAAAATATTTAGAAATACCTAAAATTACTTTAAAATTCTTTTAAAAACTTCCTAATATTACAGATTAATTAAAAATATTAACATTTTAAGTATTAAATAAATTATAAACAGATTTTACAATATTAGATTCTTAAAATATTTTAAAAGTATTATAATATTACAGAATACTTCAAGGTATTTAAAAATGCTTCAAAATATTGACAAATGCTTTAAAATATTTAAAAATGCTTCAAAATATTTAAAAATATTTAAAAATGCTTCAAAATGCTTAAAAATATTTTAAAATATGTGAAAATAATTCACAATATTTAAAAACATTTCATAATACATAAAATGGTTTGAAAATTAAAAATTATGATCTTGAGTAATTTAAATTTTTACAAAATATTGGGAAATGCATTTTTTAATGAAAATATATTAAAAAACATCATGGAAATTTCTCTATCTTTCTCATGGAAATCGTGGAAATATCATGGAATTTAGTGAAGAAAAATTTGTAGAAACTCTGACTTTATTTATTTATTTTTTTATTCCTTTATTTATTCTTTTTTTATTCTTCTTTTATTCCTTTTTTATTTCTTTATTTTCTCTTTTTATTCCTTTGTTTTCTCTTTTTATTCCTTTATTTATTCTTTTTTTTATTCTTTTATTCCTTTTTTATTCCTTTATTTTCTCTTTTTTACATCTTTATTTATTCTTATTTTTATTCTTCTTTTATTCCTTTTCTATTCCTTTATTTTCTCTTTTTTACACCTTTATTTATTCTTATTTTTTTTCCTTTTTTTATTTACTTTTCCTTTTGGAAATTATTTCTCACTTTTTTTTTGTCTTCTCGATCAGTTCGAAAGTTGCTACAGTGTTATCGTTTCCCTATTGTTTTCTGTTAGTTACAAATCAAATTGATAAATAAAACAACTGATAGATACAAACGGTCAAAAACTCTTGAAATAATTAGATAGTTTCCTGATAATTTTCTGAAGGTTTCCTGATAGTTGCATAAGTTTCCTAATAGCTGCGTGATAGTTTATTGATAGTTTTCTGACAGTTTGCATTTTTATTTACAAAATTATTATTCTCCCCAGGCTCTTTATCACGGTCGCTTCATCTACAGCGGATTCACAATGCCATTTTACAAGAGGATGCTGAACAAGAAATTGATAATGAAGGACATTGAATCAATCGATCCGGAATTCTACAAATCGCTGGTGTGGATCAAAGAAAATAATATTGACGAGTGCGGTCTTGAATTGTACTACAGCGTTGATTTTGAAATTCTCGGCCAAGTTATTCATCACGAGTTGAAAGAAAATGGCGACAAGATTCGCGTTGTTGAGGAAAACAAGGAAGAATACATCAGGCTGATGACAGAGTGGCGAATGACTCGAGGAATTGAGGAGCAGACCAAAGCATTTTTGGAAGGATTCAACTCTGTGGTGCCACTCGAGTGGCTCAAGTACTTCGATGAACGGGAACTTGAACTCATGCTGTGTGGAATGCAGGAAATTGACGTTGAAGACTGGCAAAGAAATACTATTTACAGGCATTATACACGAAACAGCAAACAGGTCCTCTGGTTTTGGCAGGTTTGTGTTTCATTTTTTTTTTTTTACATATTTTTGTTTGTTTTTTTGTTTGTTTCTTTCTTTGGAAAGATTGAGTCTTTTCATTGTGGTTTAACAAGTTTTTACAAATCGATTAATTTTTACAAATTATTTTGTTTTCTCTTTCCGTGACAATTAACAAAATTTTTTAAAAAATTCTTCAGTTCGTGAGATCAACGGATAGCGAGAAACGAGCGAGGCTTTTACAATTCGTCACTGGAACTTGTCGAGTTCCAGTCGGAGGATTTGCTGAATTGATGGGTAAAATTTTCATTTCCTTTAGAATAATTAATATTAATAATTCCGTATGATATTGATAAAATTACATAAGTTTAATAACTAAAATTTTTAATAACAAAAATGTTTAATAAAACGAATGTTTATTTTATTGACAAAATAATTTTTAATAAAATTGTGTATTCAAAAAATAGGAAGCAATGGACCGCAGAGATTTTGTATAGAAAAAGTGGGCAAAGACACTTGGCTGCCAAGGTCACATACTTGTTTCAATCGATTGGATTTACCGCCCTACAAAAGTTACGATCAAATGGTTGAAAAACTCAATTACGCTATTGAAGAAACGGAAGGCTTTGGACAAGAGTGATTTCCCCGTAGGTAATTTTAAAAAAACATTTTTTATTAAAAACACAATTTTTAAACATTTTATTTTCAAAATTCACTTTAGCTGCTTTTTGTCTATTTATCTGTTCTACAATAATAATCGTAGTCCAAAATTTTTGCTATTTTAAGAGTAATTGTTTATATTATTTATTATATTATTTGTCTATATTATTTATTATATTATTTGTTTATATTATTTATTATATAATTTGTCTATATTATTTATTGTATACTAAATAATATAATATTTGTTAATATTTGTTTGTTGTAATAAATAATATTTCATTTTTTTTAGGTATAAGGTACTGAAGATTTAAAAGCCAAACTCCTAAAGTTGTATAAAACTAGAAAAAAAAACATGTGACTGTCGTTAATTATAAAACTGTATACAAGTGGTAGGATAAATTGGTCAAATGTTTTGTAGGACAAATTTTTTTAGGTCTGCCAAGAAGCTAGAAACTGTTTAATAGCAATAATGAAGAATTTTTATGACATCTAATCATTTGCGAAAAGAATTATCTTCTGCTAAACAATTCATTTGCATCAAAACAATTTCTCTATTTTTTTGTTTTCTTTTTAAATAATTTATCTTTTTTTTTTGTTTCATTTATTTATTTATCTTTTTTTTCTGTTTCATTTATTTATTTATCTTTTTTTTTTGTTTCATTTATTTATTTTTCTTTTATAAAGATTAAAAAAAATGCAAACTACAAGAAAGCAAAATTTAACGAAGTAAAAATAATGCAATACAATCATTCATTGTAAAAAATTGTAATTCGATTCGAAAAATGGAATTTCATTTTAAATGCTTACAATTTAAGATTTTTTACGCAAATGTTAATGGAATTTTGTAACGTTGCTTTTGATTTATATTTATTTACGATTTTCTATTTACTAGAAATTTCTATTTATGTACTACAAATTTATATTCGCAAATGTACGAATATATTCCTACATTTACGAATTTCTATTTGCATTCTATGAATTTAATTCTATGGATTTAATTCTTTGAATTTAATTCTCTGGATTTAATTCTATGAATTTAATTCTCTGGATTTAATTATATGAATTTAATTCTATGGATTTAATTCTATGAATTTCAATTCGCATATCACGAATTTCAATTTTTTATTTATTTTCAAATAACCTCAGACGCAATTTCACTTTCAATTTTTCTGCAACGATTTGATAGCATAAAAATTCTTTTCGAGAGAAAGTGAGAGAGAAAGAAAGAGAGCGCGGGAGAAAAGTTATATATCACAAAATAAAAAAAGAAAAAGTGAAAATCTTTCGAGCTAAGCTTCGCGCTATTCGCAAATCTTTATTTTTCTCGAGCAAATTCTTCCCCTGTGGCGATTAAAATCTAAATTGAATTGCGATTAAATCGCAAAACAAGAGCTTTAGTGATTTTAAAAATACTTAGGTTGTTATTCCCTTGATACACAATTGAGTCCCTGGGATTAAAAAGAGAAAAATGATAAGAAAAAAAGTAAATTTTCTTCCCAGAGAGTATTGTACATATTGAAATAATGAAACTCAAGTATCAAGGGTTATTATTATTATGTATTGGAAATATTTCCTAACGAAAAAAACAAAAAGAATTAAGTTTAAGGTTCTTCGAGGTTGTCTATTTTTTTAAAAAAAAGTCTTTAAGTAGATTCTCCGACCTCTTTCTCCAGAGATGATTATCTTCTCATTCTCATTAGTGAATTCTTCCACTTTTGAAGAACCTTAAAATTAATGGACAATCGTCTTTGTAAATTGTTGCCCCGATTTTTATTTTATTTTATTCGCTTTTATGCAATTTAAATCAGTGTTGGGTTCATTGATAATTGTATACCTTGTTTTTAATGCTTTTTTTTTGTTTCCTCATAACGAAGCATTGTTTAGTTTGCTTTTAAAGAATTTTAAAAGTATTTTTTAAAGCTTTTTAAATCCTTTCGATATTTTTACATTCTTCTTTATCAAATCATTTAGAAATTTTTTTTAAAAATCTTTTCGACTTTTTTTTCACATCGTTTCGAGATTTTTTTTAATTCGTTTTGAAATTTATTTTATATTTTGAAATTTTTTTTATATTTTGAATTTTTTTTAAATCGTTTTGGAATCTTTTAAAATCGTTTTGAAATATTTTTTAAATCGTTTCGAAATTTTTTTTAAATCGTTTCTAAAGTTTCTTCTTAATATTTTCAAATTTTTCTTAGCGTTTTAAAAGTCTTTTTAAGTATCTTTTTTTGTATTTTGTCATTTTTTTAAGCAACAGTTTTTTTAGTAATGCTCTTTCTTAATTAATTAGGAAAAGAAGTTTGCGATTGTGAATCGTTTGTGACAGAAAATTACAACGCGACACTGATATAAATTGTACAATTTACAAAAATAGAAGGCTACTTTTACAGTATCAGATTATAAATTAATTTATGTAGAAATTTTTAATAAGGGCTTGCTAAAGACTGAAAATGCAGGAAATTTCGCTCTTTTTCTTTATATATATTTTCTATCTTCAATAAAGATATTGATTTTACAAGATTTAAGTATCAATAACAGTATTTTATAATAATCTATTTGATGGTGAAGTCGAAATTGAAATTTCTTTTTCAAATTGTTAATTTGCTAAATGATAATTTAAAATTTTTATTTAATTGTCAATTTGCAAATTGTTAAATTGCAAATTATTATTTTCATAATTTCAAATTATGAATTTGCAAATTGTTAAATTGCAAATTATGAATTTGCAAATTGTTAAATTGCAAATTATTATTTTGGTAATTTTAAATTATGAATTTGCAAATAAATTGCAAATTATTATTTTGGAAATGTTAAATTATGAATTTGCAAATTGTTAATAGGCAAATTGTTATTTTAATAATTTCAAATTGTTAATTTGCAAATTACGAATGTTCATTTTCAATTTTCCACAAATTGTGTATAATTATATTCGATTTTTAATTTTTACGAAAAATTATTTCGATAATTATAATAAAAATGATAATAATCTGAAAAATTCCTAACAGTCGGAATTGAAGTTGGATTTAATAAAGTATTTGTTTCACACTTTTTAACACCGAAAAAAATTTTAAATAGGTATTTTATTTTTCTTAGAATATGTAATTTTATTACTTCTCATTAAAGTTTCTTTTTTGTTTTAAATTTTTTTAATTTTGTTTCATTTTTATTTTAAAAATTATTCTTTTTAAATTTAAAAATTATTCTGTTTAAATTTAAAAATTATTCTGTTTAAATTTAAAAATTATTCTTTTTAAATTTAAAATCTGTTCTTTTTAGATTTAAAAAGAAAATTTTACTCTTTTATTTCTTGTTTTTAAATCTATCTGTTTAAAATCTATTTTTTTTCTTGTCGTACACCTTTGTTTGTAAATATCTTGTATTATATTTATAAATATGGGACTTATGCACCGACACATTATTCACATTTGACCTAGTGCTTTGTATTTAATTCTCTTTCGTTTTTCTCAAAAATGTTGATCCCTTCGGCACAATTTTGAGAAATTGTGAAATGAATAACAATTGTAATTAATTCATGTGATTTAAGCAACAATTACATCTAGTGAGTATTAATTTGTAGAAAATAAACTCAAAATGCGCGAGCGTTATGTTTCCATAAAGCAAAAAAAAAAACATTTGCAGAACTGACGTTTGTTACTACGATGCAATCTATTTGTTTTATTTGTAATTTACGGTTTATGTACTAAATCGACCTTTTATTTGAAGCACAATTTCAATTATGAGCTAATTTATCTTAAGATTGTTTGCAGATTTTCTCAATCGAATGTCACTTTAAAATGTTTCCTTTTCTAAAAAATATTCTTTTAAAGATATATTCTTTCTATATTTTGTCTAAATATTTCAAAAAACTATTTTTTCGAAAAGAACCTTTTGTCTGAAAGAATCTTTCTCGAGAAAGAATTTTCTCTAGAAAGAAGTTCTAAAGGAATCTTTTTTTAAAAGGAATTTCTGTTCTACAAGAATCTTTTTCGAAAAAGAAATTTTGTTCTAAAAGAACCTTTTTCGAAAAGAATTGTTTCGATTTAAATTTTCGTCCTATCAATTTCATTCTGAAATTTAATTTCAAATCATTTTAGAAACGAAAGGAAAAAAAATTCCTGAAGTGACAAAGACCAAACAATCTTGAGTTTTAAATTATTAATCTCCATTTTGTTAACATTTTCGTAGGTAATTTTTCGTAGTCGATAAACTACTTTCTCTAATTAACGTTTTAATTAACGCATCATAATTGAACATTTTGTTGTGTGCAAATCAAAATTGAATTGGTACAATATTGGTTGAATAAGCAGTATTTCTTTCTTCGTTTTTCCTTTCTTAACTACACATATTTTTATTAACAAGAACAAGAAAAGCGCACTCGTGCTAAAACAATTGTTTACAATATTTTCGATCGTATAATTTATGGTTAAATATGTTAAAAACACTCGGTGCATTATTTGGACAATGAACTTTTTAGTTGAGCACTCGAAAGAGTAATGATGAATTTTGTTCGTGGTAAGTTGCGCAGCGTCGTAATCGCTCAGGAAAATGGTTCTTTCTTAAAAGAGACGAGAACACACATTTGATTGCCCGTACAATAATGTTTATTAGATTGTATATATGTAATATGTACAGACTATATATACAAAAACAGTAAATAAACAATTTACCGTTAATTGACTTATTTTTTTTTCACTTTAAATCAATCACCTTCATTTCTTTGCGTAATTTAGTTTTTATACTACTTTCTCGCAGAATAGATTGGCATTAATTTTCTTTTTTTTGCAAATAAAATAGAAATCACAATTTTAATCCTCTAGATTCTATAATTTTGGACCGGGGCCAAAGAATTCGTGCCAGGGGAAACGATTTCTGGAATTAAGCTCGTTTTTTGGATCTTGAATCAGGCTTGATTTCCAGTTGGTTTCGAATTTGCTTATGTCATCTGAAAAACGTTTATTTTCTATATTTTCAACATTTCGTTTATTTTCTGTATTTTATACATGTATGTGTAATAGTTAAAAACCCATAGTGAAAAGTTATAATAAAAGAATCGTATTAAAAAACCCATAATGAAAAGTTATATTAAAAAAAACGTATTAAAAAATCTATAATGAAAATTTAAAATACAAAAATCATTGAAAAAGACCCATAATTTAATCATTTTTAGTTAAAGGGCATAGTCCAGTTTGTAAATAAATAAAAAAATAATAAAAATTGTAGTAAAAAACTTGTGATAAAAAAGTCAGGGCTATTTTTGTAAAATATTCTTTGTGTATGAAAAAGGTTTTTGTAGTGTGAAAAAAAAGAATTTGTCATTCTTTTTAAAAGTGTAAATTTTCACTGAAATAAAATCTTACTTTCGTCCATGTTGACAAAGTTCTCTGTTTTTGTTTCAACTCCATTTTTGTCTACTTTTGTTACAATTTCGTGCACTTTGTCTCCTAATTCTCGACGAACGATAGTCTGTTTATTGCCATCGCTGTCTTTAAATGTCTGACGTTTTTCTAAAATGCCATTCCTGCTGGTTATTTGAGTGGACGAGGCTTGATAAAATGAATTTTGCGCCTTTTTCTCAGATTCTATCTTCTGCTCTTTGGAATTCTGCCAAAATTTCATCAATTCTTCATCGCTTAATCTGCAATTTAAAAGATAATTGTTAAAAAATTATAAATTATGGAAATTACTAAAAACTACAAATTTGTAAATTATTTTTTAATTTGGGAAGTAAGTATTTAAAGGTGATTTTTTATTTTATTTAGCCTTATTTTATTTATTTTTATATTTTATTTACTATTTATAATATTTTATTTACTTCTTTCTTTTATTTTCTTAATCTTATTTTATTTGCTTCTTTATTTTATTTTCTTAACTTTATTTTATTTATTTCTCTATTTTATTTACTTTTTTATTTTATTTACTTTCTTCTTTTATTTACTTCTTTCTTTTATTTATTTCCTATTCTATTTATTTTTTTGTTATACCATTCTTCTATTTTATCTGTTTCCTTATTTTTTATACTTTTTCATTTTATTCATTCCTCTATTTCATTTACTTATTTTCATTTACTTTCTATTTTTATCCACTTCTTTATTTATTTTATTCATGCTTACTTTCCATCCAAATCCGAATCTACTCTTCCCTGATTTTTTAATTGAGCTTCTATTGTGTCGAATTTACGTTTTAAAACTTCATCTTCCAAAATTTGACCAGGTTCCGAAAATTCAGGAGGCGAAGGCAGCGCAAATTCTGCATGTGGGCTGTGAACTTAACAAAAGAAATATTGTTATTTGGTTTTTAAAGATTTTATAGATTTCCTTTGACTATTTTCTCAAAATTACACACTATTTCATCACTCGGAAAAATAAATAAATTATTGTTTCTATTAAAGCAATAAAATAATTGAAAAGTCGACTTACTACCGAATTGGCCAAAAAATCCTCCAGTTTGTCCGGAGAATCCACCGAAGAAGCTCTTCATTATACTCTCGATTTGAGATTCAAAATTGCGATTCATCTCGAACGGATCTCTAAATATTTCAAAATTTACCCCATTTTCGGACCGATGTCTACTTTTAGGAAAGAATTTTTTTTCGTTTATAAAATGGTCAAGAATAAAATGTATAAATGTAAATAAAATATAATAATGATTTGACTTCCTCTTATAACCTAAAATTAACTATGCATTGCAGTTTTATTTTGCAAACAATTACCTGAAATCGCTGTTGTAATCGTCGTCGTCGTCGTCATTTTCCCAAATTGGTTTTCGAAAGTTATTCTCCTGTTTAGAATTATTCTCAGGTCTGAAAATAAATAATATTGCATCATCCGTATATAAGTATTATTTTTGTGCCTTCTTTCAAATGTTATGTTAATGTATTTGTACTGAATAATGCATGTTAATCTTTTTTTGATAACATGTCACAATAATAAAACATTCGCTCGTAAAACATTTAGATTTTTACTTCCAATTGGATATTAGATGACTGAATATTTCACTTAATTGCATTCTTTTTCGATAAAAAGAAGTTTTCATACGTAGTTTTGAATTTTGTATTGATATAGCTAAACGTCAAAACAAAAAAAGACATTTCTAGATGTTTCTCTTACCTGAAGAATTGATCCTGATTATTGTTATTAAAGCCAAAAATATTCCGAAATATATCCAGTATCGGCATTTTTGTGGTTTTATATTTTTCGTATATTAATGATGAATTTCGACTGAAAGCAAACGTGTATTATTTTTTATTATGTAGTTAAAAACGAACTATTTGACCCTGACTGACAGAAAAAGTTTACTTACATTTATATTTACATGTGTTGGACAGGAATTTCCAAATGCTGTCATGCAGAGATGGGCAATGGTTCCAGAAGTTATGATCAGGGATGTTGCGTTTTTGCCAAGTGTTGCAATCGGTTACAATTTACGGTTTGGACAAGTCCTGGACTAGTTCTAAACAAGTTTTAACATTAAGGTAGGGTTGAGAAAATGTATATTACAGTCCTTGTTCCATCTAAACGAAGACAATCGAGGTTTAGACGCGTCTTAATATAGTAATAAAACGTAAATTACTGCAGAAAACGTTAATTCCGAACCCTGAACGTTAAGGCGCGTTCATAGTTTCTACCTGCCAGAGCAATAGAGATTGGTTGGTTTCAAAAAGTCCAGTAGAATTTTCTGTTAGAACCGACCAATTGTGACCAATCATGTATTACAATAATCAAACCAAAATTTGTAAACTTGACCAAAAGATTTGTCATTTTATTTTCATGTTTTTAATCTTCCTTTTCATCACGACGTGCTCGCGGTGTGCATTTTCACCATGAGGTATTGTTTTTTTAAGCACTTTTAATTAAGAATTGCAATTAAACAAAGAATATCAACATCATTAGTTTGCTATATTCGTTTCTGCTAACAAAACTAACAACATGGAATCACCGCAAGCCTTAGATTCATGCAAAACAAAGTTTTTCTTTCGTGTTTGGTAGAAGGTTATCCAAAACATTCAACATGTGAAAATGTAAATTAAAGTGTTTGTGATTAATAATGAATCGGCAGTAGTAGATTTTGAAAGAATCATGTTTTATTTTGGAAAAATGTTTCATTTGGAAAAATTCATGTTTCATTTTGAAAAACCTTGAAAACACGCGAAAATCTTTCGTGCGAATATCAAAACAGCAACATAACCTCAATGTTTTTACAGTTCCTTGAAACTCCAAAAGCGACTTGCTGCATCTGTTATGCGATGTGGCAAAAAGAAGGTTTGGTTGGATCCTAATGAAATTAATGAGATTTCAAACACTAATTCACGTAAGTTACGTTTTTATCCTGTTAATTTTTTTTCAATTTTTTATCTTGAAAATTGTATTTTTTTATTGAATCTTTTAATACTTTAGAGTTATAAACTTATTTATTAACAGGCCAAAATATCAGAAAATTGATAAAGGATGGTTTGATTATTAAAAAACCGGTCGCGGTGCACTCTAGAGCCAGAGTACGTAAAAACACGGAAGCTCGACGAAAAGGACGTCATTGCGGTTTCGGAAAAAGAAAAGGTACCGCAAATGCCCGTACTCCACAGAAGGTAATTTTTAAAAACTAAGAAACTAAATTATGAATATAAAATAAGCTCACAATTGAGACGGTTATCAATCTTTTGAATATTAAAAATAATCTGAATTGTACTTTTTTTGTGTTTTCATTTCTTCAGACATTATTTTCTTCTAATTAATTTAATGTTCAATTCTATTTTATTAATTAACAACCAGAGTGATAAATTCAATATTTTATTTTCTATTTTTCAGGATCTGTGGGTACAAAGGATGAGAGTACTTCGTCGCCTTCTTAAAAAATACCGCGAATCGAAAAAAATAGACAAGCACCTGTATCACGCGCTTTACATGAAAGCGAAGGGTAATGTTTTCAAAAATAAACGCGTGCTTATGGAATTTATTCACAAGAAGAAAGCCGAAAAACAGAGAGCGGAAATGTTGTCGGATCAAGCGGAAGCTAGGAGATCGAAGGTCAAGGAGGCAAGGAAACGCAGAGCAGAGCGAATCGCTCAGAAAAGAGAAGAACTTCTTCAATCGTATCAAAAGGAAGAAGCAGCTGCTGCTGCAGCAGCGCAAAAGAAGTAATTTAATATGTAGAAGGGCATATTAATAAATTTATTAATTAAAAAAACAAACTCGAGAAAAAGTGTTGTTAATTAGTTGTTACAAATAATTTTTCTGATAATTTCAGCAGAATTTACATTAATTTTTGTTTATTAAACATTTTAATTGGAGCTTTTACTCGCAAGTTCAAGGATTTTAATTTTTTTGATTATCCTTGATTTTGAATTTATAAAACTAGATTTATTTCTTTATTCTTACATTTTTACATTTATGAATTTATAAATTATTCGCATTTTAGGGAAAATGCGTTTCTCGAGATATAGCGATCCAAAGTTGTGCATACGAAAATTTTGATTTAAAACCGTTTTAAACAACTTTAAAACTTTTAATTAAAAAAAAAAACAGCATTTGTTTACCCATAAAGACAAATCTTTTAGATTTTTATAGTTTTAGGGCTCAAAAATGCGTATTTCTCGAGATATAGCGATCCAAAGTTGGGCATACGAAAATTTTGATTTTAAACCGTTTTAAACAACTTTAAAACGGTTAATTAATAAAAAAACATTTTTCCACCCATAAAAAGTTCTAATCTTTCAGATTTTGATAGTTTTAGGGCTCCTAAAATTTTTTTGCTCCTAATCATTCTCACCTTTTTGTGTATTAAATAAATAATTTTATCATACAGTAAATAAATAAATTTATAGATTGTTAGCACACAAAGCAGTTTGTAGGTTAATTTTTCAATTGACTTTAGTTAAAATTCATTGCAATTAGCATTGAGTCAATTGATAAAAAATTCTATTTTTTCGAATTTCTATCCAAATTTCAATTATAAATCTTTTTTATTAGCATTTTAGTTGTTTAAAATTGCAATTGATTCAAATTACGTTTGAATAAAATTCCAATCAATTTTAACCGATTTTCATCCAAAATTCAATGTTATTCAAAGTTCTATTAAGCCAAATTTTCATCTAATCAAATTTTATTCGATCCAAAATTGAGGTTATTTCAATGTTAATCGATTCAAAATTCAGTTTATCAACATTTTAATCGATTCAAAAGTCGGTTTAATCAAATTTTAATCTATTTAACTGTTAATTCATATGCAAATGTCAAATCTGATTTGTATGTTTATTCAAATTTATATGATTCAACTATCAATTCAGTCCTATTTTTTGTCAAAATATTAAAATTTTTATTGATTTCGAAAATCCATTTGAATGATGAATAGACAATACAGATTTTTCATTTATTTTAATGTCATTCGTTTTCGGTTTTGACAATAATCGATCGAATTTTAAATTTACAGAAATTTTGGTTACCCATCAATTTGCTTCATTCAAATTAAAATTTAAATCGATTTGCATTTCTAATCAGGGATGGGTAAGTAAAATAAGTGTACTATTAAGGTGCATTTACACTTTCTATAAAGGTATATTCACACCATCTGCTGAACTTGTCCAAACCGCAAACTTTACATTAGAGAAAGAAAGTCTGAACTGTATACCTTTCTCTCTTTCTTTAATGTAGATTTTGCGGTTTGGACAAGTGAAATGTAAATGCAGCTTTAAATTCAGTTCATCCATATTCCCAATCAGGAATTTGATTTGACAATAATTGATTGTTTAAAAATGATTATTATTTACATAAAGTAGTTTTTACGTTAATAATTTATAACAAAGGGATTTAATTATTTATAAAACAGACCTTGGAGCATTCTGGAGAAATAAACTCGTATGTTACGTTAAAAGCGCATTTATACCTTTTCTTAAACTTGTCCAAAAAGAAAAATCCACGTTGGACTGAAAAAGACAGACGTATGTTTGTCCCTCTTTCTCTAATGTAAAGTTTACAGTTTGGACGAGTTTGACAGAAGGTGCAAATGCAGCTTAACTGTATGCGGGCATGGGAGTGTGGACGTACCCTTGCAGGTAAAATCAAAGTAAATTACCTACCCAACACTGAGCTCTTTACGTATTTCCGCCCCTTTGGTAATACAAATTTACACGACTTTCGCAAACCTAATTTTAAACAATGCAAATTCGCACAATAATAGATTGAAATAGTAGATTTAAATATTCTTCACGATTTCAATTGCAAAAACCAAGCACATACTTTCAAATGTGCTGCTGTAGGTGCAATTTGAAACTATAAAAAATTAGAAATCAATTTAAAATTACCGCAAAATCGTTAATTCCAGTCACGTGATCAGCTATGATCAGCTATATTAGAAAGCGAATCTCCTGGCAAATCTGTATTTATTGAAAACCTGTCTCTACTGAAAATGAATAATTAATCATTCTTGATGTCAAAACAATTGGAGCGTCAAGAATAATAAACAATTCTTTCAATATATTACAAAGTCGTAGATGTCGTATACATTTTTCACTTAACCTCAAACTCTTCTTGCCAGCAATTGGACAATTCCCCTGGATCAAAATTCAGGCAGAATTAAAGGGACAATACAAAGAATCGTAAAAGAAAAAAATAAAAATTCTGTCAAATATGTACAGTGAACCTTGAGTGCAGATGTCAGAAGAAGATGGAATTTGAATAAACTCAAGAAGTGACGCATATAGAGTGATAAAGTGATAAATTCGGATATACTGAACAGATCGTTTTTCGTAAGATTTGGTGGCTTATCACCAAAACAAACGTCAACATGAAGAAGAAGGTAGAAATTGCTTTAATTAATTTCTGAAAATTAAAGTGCAATTGTTGCAGATACGCCTCTTGTTTCACTTGACATTAATTTTTTATTGATTCTTTGTTCAGGTTCTTCTGATGGGCAAAAGTGGCTCGGGCAAGACCAGCATGCGAAGTATTATTTTTGCAAATTATATTGCTCGAGATACTCGTCGTCTTGGTGCCACAAGTAAGTTTAGTTTTCATTGTACATATCTTTTTCGTCTAATGTTTTTCATCTTCTACTTTCCATCTACTACTTTCTATCTACTAATTTTCATCTATTTATTTTTCATCTCGGATTTATTTTTAATCAGTTCTTTTTTAACTTAATTCAAAGTTAACTAAATTCAATGTTAACTTTAAAATAAAGATACTCTTCATTGAACGTTTATTTCTATTATATTAGATTAATAATAATAATAATAATAATAATAATAATAATGATAATAGTAGTAATAGGTATATAATAATTTCATATGAACATTTTGTCAACAGTTGACGTAGAGCACAGTCATGTGAGATTTCTCGGGAACCTGGTGCTCAATCTCTGGGATTGTGGTGGCCAGGAAGCATTTATGGAAAATTATTTTGCCTCGCAACGGGACAACATTTTTAGAAACGTGGAAGTCCTGATTTACGTTTTTGACGTTGAGTCTCGAGAATTAGACAAAGATATGCATTACTATCAGAGCTGTCTGGAAGCCATTTTACAAAATAGTCCCGAGGCGAAAATATTTTGTCTTGTTCACAAAATGGATTTAATTCAGGACGATCAGCGAGATTTGATATTTAGGGAAAGAGAGGAAGATTTAAGGAGACTGAGCTTACCTTTAGAATGCACTTGTTTTAGAACTAGCATATGGGATGAAACGCTTTATAGGTAAAGGAATTGTTATTAAAAATTAAGGAAATTCTACGAAGAAACAAAACATTCTTCAAAAAGAAAGATTATTCGAGAAAAGAATTTTTTTGACGATATTTGTTATAACTAGGTTGTAAAAAAAGAACGAAAAAAGAAAGTTGACCTTTATTTTGGTGAGAATTTGAATATTTGTTTTATAAAATATTTATTTATATTTATATTGTTTTATTATATGTTTTTTTATATGTTTTATTTTTCTTGTAAATTGTAAATTAATTGCTTTTATGTTCCTAAAGAGGCAATCGATTTTGAAGCGGAGCAAATTTATTAAATAGGTACTCTAAAAGTTCTCTAAATGTACTCTTTTCTCTAAAACGAATTATCTCGTTTTATTTATTCGTTTTGCATTATTTTTCTCTAATTTAACACTGTTTTTCAGAGCATGGTCTTCCATTGTTTACATGTTGATACCAAACGTAAAAGAACTGGAGCAGAGTCTTAACCAGTTTGCAAATATAATCGACGCAGATGAAGTTTTACTTTTTGAACGTGCCACTTTTCTGGTTATAAGTCATTGTCAAAGAAGATTTCATCGAGACGTGCATCGTTTCGAAAAAGTCTCCAATATAATCAAGCAATTTAAATTAAGTTGCAGGTACTTTTTCCTTTTAATTTCAGATGTCGCTTATTTTCCAGTTTTATTTTGCCAGGGATCATAGTCGTTCTTTCGTTCAGTTTTAGGTGATGCAAGAGGGGATTTTTAATTTTAAACATGGGGAATTTCTTCCATAAAAAGGGGCTTTCGAAAGAAGAGAAAAAAGGATAACATTGTAATAATTCTTACTTATTTGAAGTGTTTTTAACTATTTTGAAGTATTTTGAAGAACTCTGAAGCATTTCAAAAACTTTAAAATATTTTTATATACAAATACTAATCTTTTTGAATACTTTGAACTATTTTAAAGTTTCTTTAAATATTTTGAAGTATCTTTAAATAATTTTAAGTATCTTTAAATATTTTTAAGTATATTAATATTTAAAATAGTTTTAAGTATTCTGACATATTTTGAAGTACTGCGAAGTATTTCTAAATATTTTGAAGTAGTTTTTAGTATTTTTAAATATTTTAAAGATCTTTTAAGTATTTTTAAATATTTTAAGGATCTTTTAAGTATTTTTAAAAATTTTGAAGTATTTTAAAGTAATATAAAAAATTTTGAAGTATTTTCAAATATTTTGAAGTATTTTAAAGTATTTTCTGTTAATTTTATGTATATTTTAATATTATCAAGTATTTTGAAGTATTCTTAAATATTCTGAGGAATTTTTAAATATTGTGAAGTATTTTAAAATATTGTGTTCTATTGGAAAGTATTTTGGAATATTTTAAATTAATTTGAAGTATTTTTAAGTATTTTGGAATATTTTAAAGCCATTTTAATTAATTTTAAGTATTCTGACATATTTTGAAGTATTTTAAAATATTGTGTTGTACTGGAAAGTATTTTGGAATATTTTAAATTAATTTAAAGTTTTTTTAAAGTATTTTTAAATATTTCAAAGTATTTTGAAGTAGGT
>WNHD01000889.1:0-52983 GCA_011057455.1 Ganaspis sp. Gsp50
AGGACTCCCCACCTCACACCCTTTTCCTTCTACTAACGCTTCTATTGTCTGAAATCGCACGATCACACAAAGCTCATATCCTATTTATATTTCGTCGTTTTTCAAATTATTTCTTACAACGTCTCAATCCCTTTAACCTATAGCAACCGTTGCCTAGTAAAATAGTAAACAACTATTTTCTGCGTTGCCAAGTAATAATAACTTGCTAGGAGTTATTTTCTGCGTTGCCTAGCAACAATTGTTAAACTTAAATACTTCTTAACAACTAGGGCTCGTCCATAAATTACTTAAGACTTCGGGGGGAGGTGGGAGATCTAATGAATTGTTAATTTACAAATTTTACCTTGTAAATAATCTTATATGGGAGCGGGGAAGTTCAAAATCTCCGAAAAATGTTTACTTAATTTATGGATGATCACCTATTTTCTGCGTTGCCTAGCAACAATTGTCTTTTGACCTACTCTCTAAATTTAAATCAGCGAAAACGTAACTGACTTAACCAGTGAAAATTCACTCTTTAAATCACAGTGATTCAAATAGTGACTGAAATTTTTCACTGATTCAAACAGTGATTATTCACTGATTCTCAGTGGTATATTGTATAAATATATATACACATATATACTGCGACATGATAATTTTCTATAACATCATCCTTATTAATTTGTTTTTAGATTTATAATACAATTATGTTTCAAAAATCCAATTGTAATTTTAATCCCCTTCTAAAGTCTCTTACTGAAACGTATATGAAACCGTAAAAGTAAAAAAAATGACAATTTCTTATGAATTTTTATGTTTAAAATTACATATCTTTATTGTATAACTTTTAAAATTGTGGTTTTTTAATCGCAGTTCCTCTTCTAGAAATCACATGACCTTGTAGTTGGTGGGGGAGCTTAATAGACTCAATGAGCAATGACTTTGTCTGAGCTGAACTATTCGCTGAGGAACGAAGGGGCGCATTCCTTGAAAGGGAACGGCCGCTAAGAAACCAAACTTTACGTGTTTCACTGGGTTGCCCGCTTGGTGTGCGAAAGTCAGAGTACTCTGAGGAATGGAAGTGACTTTTAGGATATTGACAGCGATGTCAAAAAACTACTAGTATCGAAAGAGGAAACGCCTGAGGGGTTTTAATTTAGATGTGGTTCCTTTAATTTCTCGGTCAAAGAATTGAGGTTCGGAGGCACTAGTTTCTTGACCACCAATCCAAAATGTTTTCACCGCATCGATGGATGAATAGCACTAGGGCACCCAGATCCGCCGTGTCGTTGGGGGAATTATGCGGATGGGGTCAGGCTGCGGCACTTTGTCGCACTCGTAAAGCTCAGGGACGATCGTGTTGGATAGGCTTGATTTCCGGACATTCGGGTACCATTGTTGGCAATGGTAAGAGCTGTCTTGAACGAAGAAGCTGGGACCCGGGCAAAGTTTCAGTGAATTTTAGCCTTATCCTCTTGTGGCGCTTGGTGATGTTTGAAGATTTAGTTCCCTATTGCTCGTGAGATTTTTACGGATCAAACAAAAAATTTAAACGTAAATAAGGCCACTGTTAGTGAAATAGAGACCCTTCGGGAGGAACACGAATCTAACAAGGGTGAGGCAGCTTAACATTCAAAGGAACGCGAAAGTAGACCTGAAAAGATCAAGGTGGGAAATGCTGGAGACTTCCTTAGCAAACTAATGGTAAAAGGTCGCAAGCGAAACGGGGCCTAAAGGAAAAGGAAGAAGAGGCTCTTGCGTCGGAAGGACACTGAGGTACCAAGTATCCAAAGTAACCAAATTCGTACCAAGTGTTTCTGAAACTGTTGAACGTCCGAGGTGGGAACGGTAATTCAAAAGGACTCGAATGCGAAAGGCAAGAAGGACCTTGAAGAATAACCGAAACCACTGAAGAAAACGAAGAGAGCTAGGGGACTCCAAAACGGTAACATATCGTTCGTGCACCCTGGAATGGCTTAACAGCAATATACAGGATATTAGTGAGGCAATGGGAGAGCTCGTGCTGAAGGTCGTGGAACTCACAATTTTAGAAAATGGTCAAGGTTTTGGCCTGGATCATGGGTATAGATCCATGAAAACGAAAACAATCCTTAAGGGACTGAGAAAACAGAATCCCGGGTTGGATCTAACTGGAGGATGTATTCATATGGGGAGAGAACATCGGATACCGGGGAAATTCCGGGGGGATGGATTCTTGCAATGGGGGTGCCAGAGACTGCATTAGCAGTGCTTGAGTCTTAAAGCTTTCAGGCTTGTTTCGGAGCCACCCAGATCACTCCTCGAGTGACTGAGAAGGTGATGGACTATTCCCTATTCTCTATTCCTCCAGCTGAGGTAAGTAGACTGGTAGAGTACTGTCATCAGGAGGGATGTCAATGGAAGAGGGAAAGAACTCCTAGACTTTCTGTCAGAAACGGATTTAGACATACTGAATCAAGGTAACGTAACAATATTTATATCCGCGAATAGGAGAGAAGTGTTGGATTTAACAATCTGCTTTAAATCTGTTTGGGGACTGTGGTGGACTGGTGAATTTCCAAAGAAATCCCAATGTCGGATCACAGAACCATTACATTCAGAATAGAGGTGTCAGATCAGCCGGTAAGGTGGGATACGCATCCAAAGAGAACCGATTGGGCCTCATACTGTGAGGATCTGCGGGTCTCGTTGGGTTACTTCTCATCGAGGTACGGAAATGAAGAAGAATTGGAACAAGCAGTAGATCATCTGCAGAGGGTCATCGTCTCCTCATATGAAAGAAACTGTCCTGCTAAAAGATCCAGCTTGGGTGGGAGGACCAAGTGGTGGAACTCTTAACTCGAGGAATTGAGGCAAACAGTAAGAACTAAGAAGGCTCTTTAACAGAGCAAAGAAAAGTAGAAACCAAGAATCTTGGGATTTGTATCGCAATATGAGGGGGACCTATAAGAAGGAATTCAAGTCGGCAAATGTTACCAGCTAGAGAAGTTTTGCGAGGGTATATCCAAAGTGCCAGAAATATCGAGACTTCACAAAATTCTGGCAAGGGACCCAACAGACGAACTCAGCGATTAAACTACCTAAGGGATATTTTGTGCAAACAATGGGAGGAGTGTCTGGAAAATTTGATGGAAGTTAACTTTCTAGGCTTCAGGAAGGCAGAAGTTAATGAGTTGAGGAGAGAAATAGTGGTCTCAAGATACGGTAGAGAACACTGGAATCTGGCATCGAAAATCGTTACTTCGGAGGGGCTTAATTGGGCTATAAGCTCATTTAAACCATATAAATCACCAGGGGGGACGATGCATACTCGGTCCTCTTACAGAGAGACTTGGAATACATACGAACCTCACTGTTAAAGATTATAAGAGCATGTATATAGCTCTGGGATACACACCAGAGTCCTGGAAAAGGACAAAAGTGGTCTTTATCCCGAAGGCTGGCCGAGCAGGTTACACTGCGGCTAAGGACTTTCGGCCGATCAGCTTGACGACATCCTTCATGTTGAAGGCATTGGAAAAGATGCTCAATGTCTATATCAGACAGGGATACCTGGTAGATGGGCTCTTGCAAGTGGAACATCATACATGAAGGCCTGGATTCTCGGTCGAAACTGCACCACAGTCAGTTTTGAGCAAAATTGAGAGACAATTGGATGTACTGGATCTGCAGAAGGGCAATAGGATCATCTTGGGGTCCAGGGCCGAATATGGTAGATTGGATATACGAGATGATTTTGAAATCTAGATTTTTGCATGCAGCAAGTGTCTGGTAGCCCAGGACCAAACTCATTACGGTGAAGAACAGACTGGAACACCTACAGGTAATAGATTTTAGAGGGATAACTGCAGCACTGAGGACTACACCAATTGCGGCACTGGGATTCATACTCTCGGAAGATCCTCTGCATATATCTGCTATAGCCAAAGCTGCGCTCACTATGAGCAGGCTTAAGGCACAAGGCAGATGGAAACAAAATGGAGAACACACTAGGTTCCCGGATTCTATTCTGACTATCCCAGAATATAAGTCAGGACAGAATGACGAAGAAGATTAAATTTAAATCATTATTCCAAGTGAAAATCCCATTCAGGGATGATTGGAAGAAGGGCCTGCCTTTGACAGGAGAAATCTGGTATACAAATGGATCCAAAATGAAATGCTGCACAGGTGTGTGCATATATAGAAGCACCGGCTGTACTACGGCTTTATTATCACTGGGACATTATTCGGCGGTCTGGCAGACGGAGGTCTATGAGGTTTTGGGCTGCGCTCAGATGGTACTTGATAAAAGGGCGTCTGGGAGGTGAATCGAGATCTGTGTGCCTAGACCGCGATTATGAGCCTGGTTATTGAATCTAGATTGGTTTTGGCAATGCTGAGAGGTACTAGATAAATTAGATTCAGTAAAGATAAGATAATTAGATTCAGATAAGCTTTTATTGACCAGGGACATTCAGAAATAATGGGAAATGAAAGGGCGGATGATCTAGCTAGGATTGGATCAAAGACACCAATGATGGTCCTTGAGCCTGTACTGGGCATAATGCAAAGTGGGCTGAAGGAGCCTATCAAGAGATGGATCCAAGGAAGACAGGACAAAATTTGGACGACCACAGAAGTCGGAAGGCAGGCGAGGGCACTGGTGGGTTTAACCCTAAACAGATGTCGTTCGCAAAGCCTTCTTAAGCACAATAAAATCAGTGGACAAACTTTGGTCATATTGTTACTCTCTGGGCATGGTCTTCTTAATTATCGCCAACACAAAATTAAAAAACAAAACTTTCCATTGTGTAAGAGGTGTGGAGATGAGACAGAATCATCAATCCATGTTTTATGTCATTGCCCGGCTTAAGCTAAGATATAAGTTGGGGAAAAGCATTTGCGGACCCTAGTGATATTTCGGATCTTTCTTTGGAAGATGGATGTTCAAGTTGATTGGTACGGGTACAATGGGTGTCTCACCTAAGTGCCTAACTCCGCAAGAAAATATCCAATTCGCTTAGCGAATAGAATACAAATGGTAGTTCCTTTTGAAAAAATTGTCTAAACGAATAAATTGATCTATATACCGTATTTATAACATCAAGAATTAAAGAAAGTCTTATTATTTTTATGTTTATCGAGGGCACTTTTACCACTTTTAATGAAATTTGGTCGAGCTATTACATTCACAAGAATCTCAAAACCAACCAAATGATTTCTAGAAATACTAAATTATTTAAGCACAATTTTTCATGCAAAAATACGTTTTTTCATATAAAATTTTTTGTAAATAAAATTTAACATAATGGATTGAAATAATTATTTTCTTTACATCAAAATAAATAAATAAATTTTTGATTATCAAAAATAATCAAATACGAATCGATTGGCCTAAATAAACCATATATATTTTACCAAGAATTGATGGAGTAAATGAAAATTTTTTATGAACTTTGATGTTTAAAATGACATTTTTTTATATAACTTACAAATTTTTCATTTATTCACAGTTCTTTTGAGAAAAAATTTTCTTTATCGGAAAACGAATCGATTGACATATGTGACGCTCCACGAGAGAAGGGACCTTAAGTCAAGAGCGAATAAGGTCCCTTCTCTCGTGGAGCGTCACATATTATGTCAGTATAAATTTATTGAGAAAATTTCGCTGTTTTATTTTGCTTCCTCATACCTAGAGGAAGTTTTGTTTTACCCCCAAATTTTCCATTTCGAGTTATCATCATTTTTCGAGGTTTCTCGACCTCAAGAACCCAAGAAACATGTTTTTACAAAATATTTTTCGCATTTTTATGAAAAGTTAAAATGTAAATATTTTGACTATTTTTTACTCTAAAAACACATCGATTGATCGTTTGGTGAACCTTCCAGCTCAATTCTATCCGAAGTTATTCAAGTTTAAAAAATTTTAAATTTTGAAAAAATTGTTTCTTTCACACAATTTTTTGTGTTTTTATAAAATGTTGAAATTTAAATGTTTTTTATTTTTTGTGCTTCAAGAACGCAACGATTGACCTTTTAATGAAGCTTTCTGTTCAATTCTTTCCAAAGTTATTCTATTTTGAAAAACAAAAATGTTTCAAAATCAGGAGTTTTTAAAGAATTTGGTTTTAAATTGTAGTATAAACTTCAATATTTTGTTGATGTTAATATTTTGTCAATATTTACAGTTGAATAAGAAATGTATCTTTTAAGTTATTATTTATTATTTCACCAAAAATTGATGGACGAAATAGAAATTTTTCTCTAGGAGGAAACAAAATGTTCATGAAATGAATATAATTTTCCTCTAGTTTTGTTGATAAATATATCTTTCCTATATCAAGTCTATTCTATAACCAGAGGTCGATTCTTTAAAACATTTAGGTTTAGTTTAATTAAAAAATTTCAATTTTCAAAAATTTGATTTGTCTTATTTATTAAGAAAACTAAAAATCCTATGAGAAATTTATAAGGATAAAAGGTAGGCCCTTTCATCCTGCACAAGCATTGGCAATTGAAATTAGAATTTTTAACTTTTGTAAAAAACGACTAATTGGACAATAACTTCCAGACAGAATTCACGCGTATCCCCTTTTTGCATAGCCCCTCAATTTTCAACTTCTTTACTCCAGCACTGCGAAGGACTAAGAAATTGCAAATATACTAAATAAACCGCAAATATATTAAATAAACTGCAAATATACTAAATAAACCGCAAATATATTAAATAAACTGCAAATATACTAAATAAATTGCAAATATATTATTATTTAGAATTTTACACGGGTCAATAAGACCCAATTAGAAATATACTAAATAAATTGCAAACAGATATATTAAATTATATGCAAAAATATAATGAATAAATTGCCAATATAAAAAATTGTGAATATAGAGGAGACTGGGGTTATTATGCCACAACTATTTTTATAGTTATGTATAGTTTTTACAGTTGTCTTTTTACCAAAAAAGCATCATGCTTATTTTATTCACAATATAAACAATTGTAATCTATCGAAATTAATGGTTAGACTTTGTTTTACTTTGAAATTAAAACCGAAAAGATTAATTACTGTGCAGAAGCGATTGAAGTATGAGCATACTAGTGGACTGTAATTGAGAATTCTTTGTTGGAATAGTGAAGAAAAATTGCAAGATTGCCGTTAGGTTTCTAATGCACCTGGCAGTGAAGAGAATGAATGTATATTGGGAAAAAGAGACCATTGTGCTGATCTTGTAGCATTTGAATTCTTGGCTGTTAGTTAGGCCGCAGATTGTAGTGCAGACATTGGAGACTGTATGGTTGTATACTACTTGTGTAGCTGTATAGTTGTATAGTTGTAAAGTTGTGTGTAGTGAACTGGTACTTATAGCCTGGAGTTGAGAGCTCGATAGCCAAGCAAGACCCACAAGAGGATGATTTTCTCGAAGGTCCTGTCAAGGACGTCGGCCGTGTTGCAGCTTCGGAGCATGCGGGTAATCCGCCTATCTACTTATGAGAAACGGTGTACTTGCACGCACACTTGGGAGCCTTCACACACGTGGCCTGCACGCGATTCCTCTTGCTCTTAAAGCCTTCACACAAAACAGAACAAACAGCATATTTCTTCCTTCAATAACACTCTGGATTCTTTAAAATTTATTCCTTCTCCATCACCAATATTGCACTATTTTCATTTAGATATTGTAGCAATGTAACTTACTATAAAAACAGGAATTACGAATGAAAACAGAAGCGAAGGTGGCAAACTAATTGCTACGTCTAATAAATTTAAAGCTAGCTTTTTAATCAGAGAAATTTTTGCTCTTGAACCGAGGGGTCGTCAACTCATAATTATAAGCCTGTACGAAGAATATATTTTATCAAAACATGCGCATGATATGTTTCAAATATTGTCATGAGAATATTTGAAATATTTGATACTTGTGAATATTTATAGAAATATAGAATATTCGAAATGTAAGGAAATTGCATCTAAAATAGCATTGAATATGTGTAAGAATAAGTTTTAAATATAAAAATATACTAGATGAAATTAATCATTATACAACATATTGTATAGAATGACAGAATCTGTAGTCAGAATGTTTTATTTGAATTTTAAAAGAGAAAAAGAGTAAATATTTTACACAAATGTTTAATATGTTCTACTCTCTAAATCTGAATTAGTCAAATATAACTAATTCAATAGTGAAAAGTCAGTCACTGATTCAATTGGTCAAATATAACTAATTATTAGTAAAAAATAGTCATATTTGACTAACAAATTAGTTAGTTTTCACTAATAATTAGTTATATTTGACTAATTGAATCTGTGACTGACTTTTTACTATTGAATTAGTTATATTTAACTAATTCAGATTTAGAGAGTATATGGGGCATTCCACGCCAAATTGAATGGTTTGAAAATTTATTTTTTTTTTATTCAAGTCATTTTTTGATATTTGTTAGTACCAATCGGGAAAATCCTCCTAAATTTTGAGACTTTTTTGACAAGTTCTTGAATTTTGAAAAAACCGCTCTTTTTATAGTTTTTTGCTTATAACTTCTTAATAGAGGCTTTAAATCGAAAAATTTACTAAAAAAGAAATTTTCGCTTTTTCATTTACTTTTCGAAAAAAATACAATATTATGTAAAATGTTTTAATACCTACATTTTTTATTTTTAAACTGCATTTTTTAAAGTGAGTGCATATTTTGATTTTCTTCAAAAAGGTTTACAGTAAACTACTACTGAAACTACAAAACCTTGTCAAAGAAGTCTCAAAATTTAGAAGAAATTTTTCGATGGGTGCTAAAAAATATCAAAAAATGACGGGAATAAAAAAAAATTTCAAACCGACTGATTTGGCGTGGAATGTCCAATATACAGTATCTTTAAATTCTATAATTTACGGGAAAAAATAAGTTAGCTGTGAATATTTAGTCATCATAGCTAACACATTAGCTAAATCAACCAAGGTGTTTGCTAAGACAGTTTGCTGTAGTAGCCTAAAATTGTGTACATCCCACAGCTAAATATTTCGCTGTCCCTATGACAAATAACTATTTTTCGCTATGGTATCTAAACTTTTAGCTATCACAGCAAACTTTTATCTGTCTTAGCAAATATTTTTGCTGACTTAGCAAATATTTTAGCTATAATAATTAAACATTAGCAGCTAATACTTTTAGCCGCAGCAGCTAACTTAGTTTTTTCCGTTCTAATTTGCTAATATTAATTAATTGCATGCAATTTAATTAATTAATTAAAAAAATTAATTTTGCATGCAAAAAACCAGGATAAATACAAAAAATGAAGATTTTTAAAGTTGCATTAAAAATTGTTAACATTAACAAAATTATTACATTATAATGTATTGGATTGAATACTTTTCTAGATCTGACCGTTAAAAATATCTTAAATCATTAACTTTAACTGATTTTTTAAAATTTTTGTTTTCAGTAGCGGATCTAGAAGAGGATGGATCTTTGTAAAAGAGGCACCATTTTGAAAAATTCAAAAGCCGAAACATAAAGACTATATAAAAAGTATTAAGTTTATTATAGAGAGTACTCCAGAATATTTAAAAATATTTAAGAATTTTTAAGAATAATACTGAATGTTTTTATATACTCTGGAATATTATTTGAAAATATTTTTCGAATACTCAGGATATTGAATATGGGAATCTCCAATATTTTAAAAATTATATGTTACTGTTTTTATTGGTAACTTGTTTTTGTAATAAAAGTTTTGTTTTTCTAATCTTGAGTACTTGCTGCAAAAGTCTCTTGAAAGAAATTAAATAATAAATCCGCACACCTAGAATTTTCTTCAACATTCTTAAAATATGTCCCTTCTAGATCATATAAAACAAAAAATAAAAATCCTCTATCCTTTTTGAAAAAAGTGATTTTTTAAATTTTGTTTATTTTTTTAATTTTCATTCACAAAAATATTATATTTCAATACATTACTCATCTAAAAATAAGTTCTGTAATTTCTAATACGAAACTGATAATATAAAGTAACACAGGGTTGATTTTGCAATAAATATAAATTATTCTATTTCAATTATTTATTTATTATTTTTTATTTTATATTATTTTATTTTTTATTATTTTATTTTTTATTATTTACTTTTATGTTTCATTTATTTTATTTAATGTAAGGTTACACTAGAAAAGAAGAACGCACTGCATCATATTTTAGCTACATGCCCACGGTAGGGATATAAAGTTGCATTTAACTTCAAGTATTTTACGTGAATTACGTTAAACATTACATTCAAATGTTTGTGTATTGCATTTTATGCTTGTATAATTCGCAATTAAATAAAATAATATTTTATTGAAAATAAATCCATGATAATACAAAATTCAAAAAATCACTCGTCACTTTTCTCAAAAAGCCCTGAATAGAAGATTTTCATTGTCTACTTATTATATGATCTAGAAGCAATGTTTTAAGAATCTGAAAAAAAATTATTATATTTTTTCACGATAATTGCAGTCTAGGTTATTTTCCTGAGTAATAACGGACCACTCTAAAATTATTATATATTCAAGTAATTTATTGATTGGTTGATGTTTAAAAATTAACAAAATTTGGAACAAAATACAATTTTCTATCTTCATTTTAAAATAATTTAAAGAATAATAATAATTTGTTTCAACAATTATTATCTATAAAATTATAATTTTATGTAACTGGTCATTTAATGATTGGAAAGTATCTAAATTTAGGAAAATGACTTTTTATTTTGACTTAAAAATAATTAAACGTAATATTAATAATTTGTTTAAACAATTAGCTATATTTATAAAATATATCAATTTATAATAATAATAATTATTTCAATCAAATTATGAATTTATCAAGCCACAGGCTTCAAGATGGGTATTAATTCTTTCCTTTAGAATAATAATTATTATTATTTAATTAATTAGACACTCTAGATGCATTAAATAAGACTGATCAAACTCTGTGCTCTCGAGGCTGTAATAGCCACGTGGATAGCTTACTGGACTGGCAAGTTGAAAGTCCCGTGTTCGATCCTCCTTGACAACAAAATTTTTATGTTTCAGGTTCGTTTTATTTACAAGTTACTTCATTCAAAATTGTAAATAAGTGTGTTATTTAATTTATAAAGCATGTAATAAAAATAGTAAATTGCCTGTCCTCGAATTTTGTGCAAATTTTCAGTCTTTTCTATTTTTCTATTTGAATGTTAGATCAGTCCCAAATGTATCAAAAATTATAAATCTCTATAAAGCTTTTCTACAAAAAAATTAACAAATACCTGCTACTTTATGAAACACCCTGTAGAAAATTATGCGATCAAAGGTCTTTTTTCTTAATTTATTCCCAAGATAATCTGTTACATGGAGCTTTTAAAGCAAGTTTCATTGTAATTTTGTTGAATGATATATTCTATTTTGTTACTCACCATGCTTGCGGTAAATAATAGTTTCTTTCCGTGCGTTTTATTTTCTTTGCTAAAATCGTTACAATGTAGTGATTTTTCAAGGGAGGTTTTTAAAATTATTATGGATTTCCTTCACGTCAGGTTTTAATTAATTTCTTCCCTCTTATCAACAGTTACCTTTTTTCCTGATTGGTGTGTGAAAACCTTTATGAATAAAATTCTACACACACACATTCAAGTTTCCTCTCTCGCTTATCCAACAAAGTAGTTAGCTCGTGCAATCACCCGAACGTGCAACGAGATCGAGGTATGGTTACTCTGTATATACAAGCATCGAAAGAGTGATGAGTAGGCCAAAAAAACGAAATAAATAAAATTACATACCGTAGGGAAGACGCCGGTTATAAATCCCACCCCGTCGATACACTATCCAGCGACTCTAAAATTACGTAGATCATAATTATTCATTGAAATTCAAAATTGCAATGTATTTTCTTAAATCTAATGTTCTTGAGATCTAGGGATTTTATTTAATTATTTGTTGCTTCCTCATAGGGAAGCATTGTTGTTTTTTTATATTTTTATTTAATTATAAATATATTTATTTATACAGGGTTAAAAAACGAAAAAAAATAAAATTAATAAAATTAAAAAAAACTACAGATAAAATACAAAAAATAGAATCGAAAAGGTTTTTACCGCTTTTCGATATTTTAAGTCGTTCCGGAGTTACAACGGTTCAAATTTGGCCAATGGGGAGAGTGATAGTTTTCCATCCCCTCCTTCGTGACGACCGCACAGCGGAGCGGTACCTCTGGGTGGGGATGCTACGACGCCGCTACGTAACAGACACCTGATTGGTCAACTTCGAACCGTTGTGACTCCAGAACGGCTCAAAATTTCAAAAAACTGTAAAGGACTTTTCGATTCAATCTTTCCTATTTTATTTATATCTTTAGTATGTATTTTTGGTATAAGAGTGTATATACGGTACTGAAACTTCTTATACTAGAAAGCATAGATCTGTTTCCATGTAATCTTAAGGAATATAAAATATACAAATATTCTTTTTTCTCAATCGAAGCAATTTTTTACAATACTTGGATTAAAAATAAATTTAAATTAAGAAAAAATTAGAAACGAATATCAAAGGAAGAAGAAAAAGCGATAAAAAGGAAGAAACTTCCATTGGGAAAGTTTTGTATAATATTAATTTATGTCGTTTAGTTGGAACTAATATTTCTTGCAAAGTAGACTGTGGAATGAAGGGTTTCCTAACTGAGCTTCGTTTTGCGCTTTTATACGTTATCCCTTTCTGCTGCTATGTTACACACTCTAAATTCGGTTTGAACCGACGCGGCAGGCGAAACAGGTCCCGGGAGAATCGCGAAGTGAAAAAACTCCACGAGACTTGAGCCAAGCAGAGGCGAGTTACATGAGGCAGCAGACGGGACACAGACACGCGAAGCATACAGGATCCTAACCTAACCCCTTCCATACTTTTAAGACCGTACCGAACAGAGGCTTTTAATTTTAGGTCTCCAGTCTTGGTCTGTCGCAGAGGCGGCGAGCGGTTTCGTTTCTCAGGGGGGCAAACACTTTTTCGAAGTAATATTTTAGAAAAATACTTTTTTATACAAAAAATACCCTACAATGTACGAGAATTTAAATTTTTTCCTAAAAATACGGTTCAAGTTATTTCTCTTGAATTTTGAATTGAGCGAGAGGTCGTCAACTCCTATTTAAACCTGTACGAAGAATATATTCCCAAAGAATATCATGGGAATATTTGAGAATATTTGGGAATCCATAATTAGGAATAGAGAATATTCAAAATATAAAGATGTTTTTGAAAATATCATTGAATATGTGTAAGAATAAGTTTTAAATACAAAAATAAATCAGAATTTTGTCGTCAGTGTGAGATTTAGAAAAGAGTAGACAAAGAATTATCTATGTCTTTGTGAAAGATGCATCATGCTTAAAAAATGCAAAAGCTGAATAAAAAGATATGTAAAAAATATTGAGTATCTAAGAATATCGAAAAATCTTGAAGATTGTTTAAGAATATTTAAGAATATTTAAGAATTCCTAAGAATACTTAAGAACACTTAAGTGTATTACTCATGAAAATGTTGAGTTCATTAGAGAGTACCCCAGAATATCTAAGAATATTTAAGAATACTCTATATACATTGGAATATCATTTGAAAATGTTTTCCGAATACTGAGAATATTGAATATGGGAATTTCTACAGAATATTCGAGAATATCCGGCAAGTGTACGAAGAATACTTTAATTGATGACCGCTCGAAATTCAGTAAATACAAATACAGAAGAATTTTTTGTTTATTTAATCAGTGTTAGTTAAATTCAAAATATTTAATTCTGCAATATTGTCTCAGCTGTAGAGGGAGAAAAGAAATTGCCAAGAGGCACAGAAGGTGATTTTATCATTACGGGAACAAACTCTTTTGCGTTATTTTTTTCACAAAGAATGAGAGCGTAAAAAATATTTTGCCTAACGGCGCAGGAGGTGCTAGATACGACACTGTGGCAAAAACGCATTTTTTATTCAATTAACAATTTCTTAGTTAAAAAGAATTTACTTTTGAAAAATGTACTTTTGCCGAAGTGGGTTTAATTTTAGTTGGTAAGCTTCAAAATGGAAATCTATAGTGAGCCAGTATTAATTAATTATTATTATTTATTAATTGTTATTTATTATTATTTATTAATTGTTATTTATTATTATTTATTAATTGTTATTTATTATTATTATTAATTAATTATTATTTATTATTATAATTTATTAATTATTATTTATTATTATAATTTATTAATTATTATTTTTAATCTCAAATTAGCGATTCATACAAAATAGAAGTTCTTAATGTTTGTCAAAAATCTGTAATATTGTTAACAAACGATTACTAAATTTCGAAGATATTATTAAACATTTGATTATCGTGCTCGAAAACATATAATTGACGAAAAGGTTGAATAATGTCTTCAACATTATTCTGCTACATACAAAATATTTTAAAAAATTCTAGAACTGTATCATGTCGCATCCCTTCTGTTTACAACCTGAGGGAAGACTGCTGCCATCTTGGCAATCGATTGAGACTGGCGCAGTAGCGCTAGTTGAACACCGCGCACATTCGTGGCGTCGAAGCGCTGTTATCGCGTCAACCTGAACTGTACCAATTCCGAAACTCGTCACTCTCAGTTTGGTCGCTCGTTTCGTTCAACATATTACGTTCCATAAAACCACAGCATCTTCTTGTCCAGGTAAATTTTTCCAGAAAATGTTCCAGTCGGGAAATATAAGGTGTACCTTCCAATCAAAATAGAAATTATGAAACATTGGTGTCCAAATAAATGTTGTGTTGGACAATTAATGTTTAATGCTGATCCTTACCTTAAAAATAAACAAATCACAAAGCATCCATTAAATATTTTATCGCCATGTGTAATAAGATTCTATAATTTTTCCGGTTTATTAAAATTTTGAATAAAACTGATAAATCCTGATGTTTCGACGCCACTGGATTATAGAATGATCTGTGAGGCACCTCTAAATCTATACACTCTGTAATTACGCGACTTACTCATTATCCACGTATGATACACTGTAAAATTCGATTCTAGGTGATAAAAGACCATTAAAAATGCCTCCTGCAGCTAATTGCTGATCTAGAGAAGGTTCAAAAACTCGAGGAAAAATCAGTTCTTATTTCATGGTTATTTGGATGTAAAAGCGAACATAAAGTAGCGAATGGAAAAGGTAAGTTTACATTACTCTGGAAACAGAAGAAAACAAAAAGAAATCTCTTAAAGCTGTCATAAATCGAAAGAAACCTTATTTCAAGCAAAATTGCACGAAATCATACACTGCAGAAAAAGTTTTTTTTTAATTTCTCCGCTAAGGAAATTGACTAACCAAAGTGTTTTTGATATTCATTGCAGGTTCATACCAGCAAAATTAGTACACTATTATAAATTCTAAGCAATCGCAATTCCTGAAAATTTCACGAACAACTTCCCGAAATACTATGAAACAAAAAATATATTTTTCGTTTCATTTCGAGAAGTTGTTCGGGAAATTTTTTTATTAAGTATACTAAATGGGCGTTTCATGTATTTGTAGATAGAACACATTTTTTTCACGATTCTTGTAAAATTATTGAAAAAGAAAAAGAAGTGGATCTCTTGGTCCACCGCGGAATTTGACATGAAACCGGATAGATGTTCTTCATCCATTCTGAATAGATGGGCTTTGAATTGTACTCTCGGGTTGAAATGCTTGGGGAAGAAGTGCTTAGGGGAGCCCATTGCCTTAGGGAAGGAATATATAAATTCAAGAGACTTAACCTGGAAATCCTTGCCCTAGTCTTGCCCATTCAATAAAAGTGTCACTCCCTCAGCCGCATCAACGACGAATAACTTTGAACTTCAATCAATATTACATCAAAACATTAACGTAGGTTATGGTATATCGACTTTATAAATTTCTCATCGTCATGTGATACACATTTTATTCATAATTCAAGACTATCAACATCAATTGATTCCAAATTAAAAATTTATCTAAATTAAAAATGTATACAAATTAAAAACGTATACATATTGAAACTGTGTACAAATTAAAGATTTATTCAGATTAAAGATCCAAATTAAACATTTAATCAGATTAAAGATTCAAACTAAAGATTTATACAAATTAAAGACTATATGTTGTTTTAACAATCTAATAATTATTTGTTACTTGCCGTTATTTTATCGTTATTTAAATTGTACAATAAAGTTGCTAAATTTTGTTAAAATTAAAAGAATTAAAATTTTTCAGTTAATCTCTTTGTGCAGTAAAGCTACAGTTATTTAAGTCCATTGCGCCCTCTGATGGGACGCCAAAGAAGCTTTGGCCTCTAGTCTACTCTTCGTTTGTTTTTCTATTTTATTTTTATACCCGCAATAATTCTCAATTGAGACTTAGGGTAGTTAGGTAGTTAGGTAGACTTAGCGAATAATTTGCATTTCTAGGGAATTTTAATATAATGATAATAACAATAGAAGGTACGATGATCCTAATGTCTTTAAGTTATAACCTATGATAACCTATGGTAACATTTATATCTCCCGTAAAATGAACTATACCTCTTGATGTATACAAACAAAAGTGTCAAACACTTTATTTCCTCACAGAGGAAACACTGTTTTGATGAGATTGTTTGATGAAAACACCTGATGACAGTAAGAATTAGTACACAGAGTGAATTATTTCAGCAAGGTAAATTTGCATTCGTAAGAAGAACACATTGGACTTCCGAAAGCGGCTATTCTTGAGGTGGCCTTTATTACCATGTAACTCGATGTAACTCATCCATGCGACGCTATATAACTGCTGAATAGTAAGATCGTTACATTCACAGCTGTAGAAAGCAGCACTTGTTGCTTCCTTGAAGTGAAACGACCCCATAAAGTAAGGTAGCAATAACCGCGGATACAATGTCTGCCTAACTTGGAAGAACTTGAAGTATTTTTAATACTTTTATTGTCTGAGAACTTAACAAAGAGATACTTACTACTGTTACAAAATGATCGTCCAACCGACTCAATCTTTGTAAAAGATTTCTTGCAGAAGTTGTTTATTGCAGCTGAGCAAACTATTCCACATTTCATGAAATTAGTATTTCCAATATAATCCATCAGTAATTCAACCATCAACAGTAATTCCCATTATTTGGATAACTGAAAGATTTCATTTGTTTTTCCTTCTCTAGTATTCTTACATTGAATCATTGCATTATTTTTTTCGTTACAATTTTAGAAGTTTTTTTTCCAAAAATTCTACTTTGGTGAATTGCAAATAGATTATGTTTATTTTCAAATAAGCAGACTTAAGTGAGATTAATTTTAATGATAGAACGTCCAAGCCATGCTGGTTTTATGACCTAATAACCTATTATACACGGGAAAAAATTTGGAGCCGCACTTACTATAGTCGAGGTTATGTTAATCACAAAAACTAGTAATATATAGGACAGCTAAACACATAGTTAAAAATACTTTGCGTGGAATCACGAAGTAATTATTACTGCGTGCGTGGAATAAAATTTACCACAATGCAAAACTCAGGAGTAGAGGTTATGTGTCAGATGGTTGCGTTACCTCTGCGCATGCTCAAGTATACTACAGCTGTAGGTTCATTTACTACATTTTTCACTAGTTTACTATAGTAGGTGCAATTACAGCATTTTTTCCGTACTTTGTATTTAGACGAATGTAAAGTACTTTTTTAATAAGATTTGAAGTTTTGAAGAAACGTTCTTGTTTGAGTACTTTGTCCTGACGAAAAGACGTTGTACGATCTATCACTAATTTTAACGAATGGTAAGGATCAGCATTTAATAACCTTTTTCAAACAATTCACTTAATTTTTATATATTATGCGCTTCTAGCAAATTATTGCATGGAGTGTTTCTTAATTTTATTTCGTAAGTCTATGAAAGCGACTCTTTTATCAGATTTTCTTCTTTCTTTTTTTGTGATCTGCTGCAAACAACCTTCTCCGCGTAACGTCAGTCAAAGAGTGACGAGTTTGCTGTCCGTCCACTAGAGTTCCACATGCGCCGACAGCGCTCGATGTTGTGAGTAGACTTGGAACTAACTCCTTCGAGCAGTTATCAACCGTTGCTGCTAGCAATCAAATATCGATCAATTCTTGATTCAGACTGCGTTACTGTAAAGTAAATTCAAGTAGAATTAAAAAATAAAAAATAAAATAAAATAAAAAATAAAATAAAATAAAAAATAAACTAAAATTAATATAATAAATTCATTCAAGGATACCCAAAAATCATCTTGCATCCAGATGCATCTCATCCTCCAGATGCAACTTATCCTTCAGATGCAACTTATCCTCCAGATGCAACTTATCCTTCAGATGCAACTTATCCTCCAGATGTATCTCATCCTCCAGATGTATCTCATCCTCCAGATGAGTAGATGAATTTGTAAGTGCAAGAAAGATGGATTGATAAATCTTTACTGTGTTCTATTTCCTTAAAAGCTGCAATTAAGCGAGTCCCTCAAGAATTACACTACGTGAATTATCCACTTGAGAACCGTGCATTACCTGTTACTCCCTCAAGGATTGTAATGTGTGTTCCTCCCTTAAGAATTTCATTACCTCTGTTTCTCCATTGAGAATTGCATTAAGGTCATCACTTCCTTTCGAATTTCATTAACATAATAATTCCCCCAAGAATTGCATAAAGGTCGTGATTTCCTTGAAAAATATCACCAAGCAAGTGAACTTTCGGCTTGCTTTTTTCGACGGAGATACGTAAGAGGCTTTACAGCAGTTATTGTTAAATAACAGAAAAAGTTGGGAAAGAAATGAGGGAAACTGATATTAACGAAGAATTTCGTTTGGTTACAAGTTTCATGCAAGCCAAGTTTCTCAACTTTCGATTCGTCCCACTCCATTACCAACCCTCGTCCCTCAGTGACTCCGACTCCTCCACCTCCGTTTCCTCTGCAGCCACCAACCACCACCCTCTTCCCCGTACTTCTCCACCGTCGCCTCCTCCTTCATCGGCGTCTACTCTACCCCACTTTCATGTCTTCTCAGCTATATTCCTGGCGTTTTGCGCTGCAAGGTCAACAAACTTCTCCCTCGATAAAAAACAAACCAAGACTAAGACTGTTTGAAATTGTTCTAACGGTGGCGAGCGCGTCACCCCCGCCTCAGGGTGGAGTAGAGACCTTTCTAAAAGAGTCCAAATCCGCGGGTTTATTCGTCGCACGTTCCACACTTTCTTATTACACCCCTTTGTCACAGGAATACACCAACAAGATGAATTTTGTATTTTAACCCCGCTTCATGTTCATCGAAAATTCAACGCAACTGAGTCTCAGGTGGAGGAACTTCATGTCGATGATGGTGTAATTTCTTGCAGTTATTGTCTTTATTCTTATGCGGTAAAAAGTTACATGACTCGTAGCTTTAACGTGGTCCCTAGTTTACACACATGGATGAAACATCTTTGCACATAATTTTCTTTGATGCAAAATTGAACCACCTATTAATTAGGAATTAACGCCAGCTTATCATTTGAGAATATTAGTCGTATATTTTGTGCAATGAAAAAAGTTTTTAGAGTCCGAGAGTACGTTCAGTTCTAAAAGTGCGTTTAGTTGTGCAAGTACATTTAGTTCTGAAAGTACATTTAGTTTTAAAAGTACATTTAGTTCTAAAAGTGCATTTAGTTCTGAAAGTACATTTAGTTCTGAAAGTACATTTAGTTCCAAAAGTACATTTAGTTCGTCAGATCTATAGTACGACAGTCTTTGAAAAACTAAATTTACAAATATGAATATATGTCTACGTTGTATCTGAATCACTTTCGTATCTTTAAAATATCATATACTTTTCACGAGGAGACATATAGCCGAACGCATACTTAAGTGTTCCATGTAGCTCGATCTTGAAAACTAGAAACATTTTCCGTTGCTCTAATGCATTTCCGTTCACTATCATACCGAGAAATCCACCTCCATCCACTTTCATATACATCTATTCATCCTTATGCTGTTCCCTATATTCTTCCTCATCCCTTGTAACCCACAATGATTCAACTAAATTTACTTCATTCGAGTCCAATTCATGAATTGGATGAGTATTCAAAATGGTGCACCATTTTGAACATTTTAAACATTCACCCAAGTGCAAAAGGCCAGAACTGCAAATTTGGCCTAATCCGCATTAGGAAACCTCCAAGATATTCTTTTCATACCAATTGTCACTTAAATATAGAAAATAAATTTTAAATAACATTATTGCAAAATTCAACTCCACTTTGTGGTAACAGTGGGAAAAGAGTAAGGATGTTAAAGCATAAAAAGCATATTAAAAAGTATTCCAAACAAGAAGCCGCAAGCAAGCCTATTTTGAATTTAAGCACATTTTCCACAAGTTCGTCAATAATTTTTTAAAATATGTAAATAATTTTGTTCACATTTGTTAGCATGTGATTCTTAGATTCAATGTAATGAAAAACTGGAATTTAAAAAAGAAAAACTTGAAGCGAACAAAACAAGAGAAATATTGTCTTCCGAGCACGTTCTCGGGAAGTTAACAAAATTACATAGAACTGTAAAGAAAAGTCATCTTTTCTATCAAAATTACATATCGAAGGTACTAACAAAATTACTTTTGTTTTCTAAATCTTTTCGACTTTTCTCTTATTCTTTTCTTCAAGTACGATTAAATTTTCGATATTCTAACTTCAAAGTGATAAAAATTTCGGATTCTTCAAATAATTATTTTATCAAACCGAGGTATTCGAGAAATAGAAACGAATATTAGTGCACATAATGAAAGTTTTATCCAGGCTGACCAATGAAATTTAAATTATACGCGAATGAAATTTAAATAATACGTAAATGAAATAATAGCGGTACAATTTTAGCTGATGCAGATTAGAGAGCATAATTTTGGAGTGCGGGGTATCTGGTTAGCAGATTAATTAGTTACCCTCTCGAAAAAATGTATACCAACATGAGATAAAATTAAGCAATTCATAGAGAAGAAAGAGAATCCCTCAATATTTGGAAGAAAGACACTCATTAGCCTATGGTATGCGACTGCGCAAGTTAGAGTACCATAGTATGCTACTGCGCATATCAGAGAGCCATAGTATACTATTGCGCAAGTCTGAGAGCCACAGTTTGCTCCTGCGCATGTCTAAGAGCCAATGTCTGCTACTGCGCATGTCTAAAAGCTACAGTTTGCTACTGCGCGTGTATCTAAAAGCCACAGTTTGCTACTGCGCATGTCTAAAAGCTACATTTTGCTACTGCGCATGTCTGAGAGCCGCAGTTTGCTACTACGCAACTCTAAAAGCTACAGTTTGCTACTGCGCATGTCTAAAAGCTACAGTTTGCTATTGCGCATATCTAAAAGTCACAGTTTGCTGCTGGGCAAATCGAGTAAAGTAGGGCATGTCTAACTTTTATAGTATTTATTTGCGGAATTCACTTTCATGGAAAAGTAGAGGAATTATTTTGGATGATGAGTAACAATGAATGACAAAAGTGCAAATTAATAAAACAGAAGAAGATCAAAGAAGATTTGTAGAATTATTGGAGAGTAAAATAAGTTGAAAAAAATATAAAGATCGTATTAAATAATAGGTGCTATCTACCCCTGGGCACACAACTATTCATGAACCCGACGCCAAATGATGTATTGACAACTTCCCAGAAAAATGTGGTTACCTGGATTATTTGGATAAATTAACGAACGAGAAGACAAATGTGTCGAACTAAACAGAAAAATGTTGAAGTCTTGATAAATATTTTACTACAATTTTACAAAATATTTTTGAAATAAATTCAGTCAGAAGTTACAGCTTCTGTAGCGTCCCTACAGAGGGCGGGTAGGCGCGAAGATACAATTCCATTTGGACTAATTGTAACTATTATTAACGGAACAATTTTGGTATGCTTAAAACTGAAAATTTTTGAATTTTTTGAAAAAATACAGTAGATTGAAAATTACATGGACTATAATAAACTTTATTAGTAAATGTTGCAATAAAAGTACAGAAAGCAATTTTCAATGAAATTTCGATTGTGTGGATTTTATTCAGAACTTTTTGAAATTGAACGGCGAGTCTAAAAATGAACAAGGCCTTCAAAATTGTTGTTGATGAGAGTTTAATCAAACAGTAGGCATAAGACAAGCCATTATTTCAACATCATTGGACTATCTTATAACAAAGTCAAGACCGTGTCGAGATGACGGTCCGGGAAACAAGCGCATTGCAATGCATTCGTTCGCTATACTTTGGATATAAATAAGCCAGAGAGGGCAAGGAACCACGACTTCGTACTAGCTACTTCTTAAGCTGTTAAGTTAAGCACACATACGCAAACATTAGCTAGCGTTCAAAAGAGCGCTTCTTGATTATCTTAAAATTCTCACAATTTTATGAAAAACAAAAGATGAAAAGAAATTCTCATAATTTAATGAAAAAAAAGGTATAAAAACGAAAAACCGAAATTAAATTCCAACTAAACAATTAACAGTGGCGTGTTAAAAACAATCCCTTCAATTGGTTTTGAGAATCCATATGTGAAGAAATTAATTGAAAGTTTCAAATGATAACCATTTTACATAGTTTTTTTTTAAAAAAACTGAGAATGCAACATGAATATGAATTCCTAGAAAAAGTTGTGGAAAGAATAAAAATCGAGGAACTCTTATAGTTTCGTTGCAGATACGTTAGATAAATAAATTTCCGATAAAAGACTCAGAGTGGATGTTGATGCTGCCCTCTACAGGGACGCTATGTAAACTTACATCTGTTTCTATTACGAAAAGTGTAAGAATTGTTCTTCAAATTAAAACGTAAAAAAGGAAAAATATTCAAATAGTGGTGAAGAAGTTTTAAGAGACAAGTCTACATGTTTAATAAGGATTGGTTGTATTTTAATACTAGTTACCAAAGCGTCCCCAAAGAGGGCAAAAGGGCGCCAAAATCAAATATCATTCAAATTAGATGCCATCATCTAATCCATTCGAATACGTTTTAAGAAATTGCAATAAAGCAATTTTTACTTTATTTATCTACATTTTGTTAATTTTAGAATTTAAAAAAAATAATTCCGAACTGAAATCTTCTTTATAAATGTTTCTTTGCTTGGAATTGTTTTAGGAAAGTTCACCTTTGATCAATAATGGATTTATTTTTTTCACAAAAAAGATCATGGATACTTAGAAGGCTAAAATAATAATTTAAAATCCACTACGATTAGAGATTATATAATAAAAGTTATTTTACAAAAACTGGATTTAAAAAATTAATTTAAAATACTTTATTTTTATGGAGTTTTAAACAAATGCCTAAAGAAATGAAAAAACATTTGGAAATTATTTATTATGATGAATTTTTCACTCAGCAATCATTTAAAAATTATGTTGCAGAAATATTCGATGAATAAATTACAGAAAAGAAGAATTGTGCAGAGTCGCCCTCTGCAGGGACGCTATGCAAACTAATACCGACCTTCCAACAAGTATCACCAAAGAATATCATTCCTTTATCATTTTTTATTATTTTTTATTTACCTTAAAAGTATTATTCAGGATTGGCAATTAAATTAAAATATAAAAATACATTTTAAATTGATTTAACTAATTTTTGTAAGTATTTTTGTAATTCTATTAATAATTTAATCGATATAATTTTTAAAACACACCATAAACAAATACATTTCGCGAATTGTATGTTTCTTTTCAAGGAAGTACAGTTGAAAATTCCAAAAGCTGTAAACGGAGAATAATTCGGTTATGTCACTAGTTTCCATAGCGTCCCTGTAGAGGGCTAAAAGCGCCAAATTCAAATATCATTGAGGCTACAAAACTTTCTAATCAATTTGAATAAGTTTTGTAGAGCTAAATTTAAATATCATTGAAGATGAAGCACACCATCTAATCAATTGGAGTTAGTTGTAAAATATGCAATAAATGTTTCCTTGGTATTAAATACAAAAATTGCATTTGCAATCATATGTAGTTTTAGTTACCCCTGTCAAATGTCTTTACCATTTTGTATGCAATTTTATAAATCAAAAATGATTTCGGTAAATAAAATTCTACACGTGAAACGATATTATTAATTTTCAATAAAACCCCGTACAATTATTCTACCTTCAAATTGTTTTGATTAGAGTCTCAATTTCCCTTAGAGAAAATAAATCATGTGAAATATTTCCCTCGATGTATAGAATATTAAAAAATGGCATGAGTTGCATTTTTAGAAAATTTCGCGAGTTTAATTAAAGCATTAATTAAAAGGTAAAAATTTATACTTTTTATCTCTCAAAGAACTGGTGAGTCAATATTTTTACCTTTGTCGAATTCTCTGGGCGATCGGACCATGAGCGTATCAGGGATCTGTACAAGGACGAGAGGAAGAGGAGTACGACGTGAATAGGATTCGGGGAGAATAGGCAGGAGCAGAGGTGGAAGGGTTTGCCATTTATCTTCTGGAAAATTCACCGACGTTTTTCTCCAGCACGGTATCGATTTTAGGTTTGGACGATAATGCAGGGCTGCAAGCGTCCACTTTTAATTTTACACAAGAAGGTACTAAATTCACCAAGTGAGCTGAAAATGTCTTAAGATTTTTGTCCTGCTCCGTCTGACTCTAGTGACTTTTACTACTCATCACTTTTACCCTCCAAGCTACTTTTCATCTCGCTCTTACAATTTTTATCAACACTTTATTATATTTATCAGATCCTTTAATTGTCTTCTTTATTCTCAAAAATGAAGATGAACATTCCATTTTTTGACACTTTCCGATAAATTTACGGTTTTGTTCATTTTTTTGATTTCCTAAAATTTTAACTCCCAGTTATTTCCCGGTTAACCGCTGATAATGTTTTTAAAGATTTTTTATTAGATAAAATTTCCGGTTTTGAAGAAATGATTCTTTTATTTGCTAGAATCACCTGATGCAAGCGAACTCTTGTAAAAAAGAGCAAGAAAAACCCGCTCTTCGAAATGTAGTAATTGGAAAGTTCAGATTCATTGATCGAAAAATTCAGTTCACTTAAATGCAAATAAATTCGGAGAATTTTAATTGAAATTCGAGAGAAAATACCATTTAACGAGTAGAACGCTGGACTTTGTCTTCTCCAAAAATGTTGTCTGATTTGACGATCCTCTCCTGCAAAATAGTACATGATGAAAAATGTGAAAAAAAATCTCTTGGAAAAAATAAGAAATTTCGGGACAAAATGTTTTTAGATACGGGAATATACAAGTAATAGAAAAATAATTGGACTCATAGAATTATGTTTTATTTATTTGTTTTAATATTTATTTATGTTTTAATTGTTTATGTTTTAATTATTTATGTTTGAATTATTTATTTATGTTTTAATTATTTATTTATGTTTTAATTATTTATTTATGTTTTAATTATTACAGAAACATCATTTGTTGTGTGGTAAGATGGTAAGAGCACATACGGTCTTAGGTAATTGACTCGGCTTTAATGGATTCATTATAAATTCGTAAATTATAATAAAAAAGGTATTACAATCTTGAATTTGATCTGTATATGCTTCTGTATACTTAACGAATTAGGATTTATGCAATGCCTTCATTTGCAATAATATCTCTTAAACTGCTATCGCCAGTGAACGGTGCACTTAAAGACAGGAAGTGTGACTGAAATCTGCCGTTAGATTTGCATCTGAGCGTCATCCGTGCCGCTAGATTAAGCTTCTATTGCACTCTTATCTAGTTACGTTTTTGCATTACCTTGCAATAAATACGTTACAAAACCTAAAACTTTTCATATCAAGCGTTACAGCACGTGACGGATCAAAGGGTTAATGATTTCATCCAGATGACCCTTTTCGAAGAACAGCAGACATTTTTAAAGTGAAAATTATTTTTAATTCTTTAGTACTGTATCTAATTTTCCTTCACAAGCATCACTGCATGGAATTCGAGTATGATGAACACAATTTGCATCATTAGGATAGGGAATCATCTTTTTGGTAAATAAATCTGCATATCATGTTAATTAAAATAGTAGATGTGCCATCCATCATGTTGTGCCAACCATGTAGAATGAGATGTCACATTTAAAATGTAACATCAAGAACGATGTTACATGAAATGATGAAAAAATGTAACAACATTAAGATGATGTTGCATGAATTGATGAAAAAATGTAACAACATTAAGATAATGTACATTATTATGATGCAAAGTACAATCCAGATTTGTCAATCAAAGCGAGTACAATCTAGATTGTGCCATCAAGATGATATTGGGTACCAGAATTTAAAACAGGCTTTACCATCAAGATGACGTTGAGTAACGTCTTTATGGTAACCGTTGCTATATCTGGAATGGATCTAGTATACTAGATCCATATATAACACCCAGTTTGTGCAATTTCTGCAGAACCATCTAAATTATGTAAGTATAGCAATATTGTCTATCTTTGAATTAAGGAAATGCCAAGTTCCCTCTGTTCAAAAAGTTAAACAGTTACATCTTTAACTTAATGTAAAAGAATTTCTTTTGTAAGAATTCTCAGAACATTGAAAGACGAATGTTCAGAAGCAAAGTAATACAGAAAAAATAGCAAGTGTGGATGTTCAAGATGATCCTAATCCAGCAAGCTGTTGGTCTCTACGTGCCTAATTTATAATGCAGGCACGTGTTTGTTGGCACCTAAACACATCGTGCTTTGACTCATCACGAGAGCTGATTAACGTCTGAATGCTGCTACCATACGAAAATTGAAGGTGCTCAAATACCAAGAATTCTCCAAGCCAAGCAGTAAGATTAATCATAAATATTTGCCTTTTCCTTGTCGTCATCAGTAGCAAAGAAAACAGACAAGAGGCAGATAACAGAGAGCGAAACTCGAAGCAAATTATTTGCAGGCGGAAGCATGAAAATTTGTTGAGCAATTATCGCAGCAGGAAAATCTTCTACCTCTTCACGGGAATCTTTTGCATCTTCAGGTACTTCTGGATCTTTACAGGAATCTTTGGAACCTTCGGGAAATTCTTCTGGATCTTTGGAAAACTTCGGATCAGTGAATAAAAATTTCTATAGTAATCCTTACGAGCGAAGAAAAATACTGAGATCGAATTGCAGTTGGAATGCTTTTTTCTCAAATGCGGGTGTGCGTAGGAAACTCGATGAATGATGATGACAGAGGGTAAGATAATGACAGAGGGTAGGATGATGTTTACTACGCATAATCGAGTGGGGGAACGTGTGAACTGCGCAATGATTTTTGGCGGGAAGCGCAACAACGCTAACAAGTCTAGACCAACCTGACCTAACTCAACGGAGGACGGCCGACAGGAAGGAGCGTCTGGACGAGGGTGGCCGTACACAAAAAGGAGAAACGGTTGAGTCGCGAAATTCCGGAAGTTGGGAAGTGCGATTACAGGTGCTGCTTTTTTAGACGAGTGATATTGATTTGGGAGAGGCTTCGTACTCGTGGCACGAGCATTCCGTGTGACTCGGAGGTAGTCGTGCTCGTGGCACGATGCATCGGCGCAGCGCGCATCGAGGGGTATGCCGCGGTAGAACAACTGGGGAATCCCTCTCCCTCCCAAAGTCCTCCCGCCGTCGTTGCCTCCCCCACCACGTCCCGCCGTCCGCCGGCACCAATCGTCCCTGTCCCCTTGCTCCGCGGCGTCGTCGCCGCGGGATCGGCGGGACGCTCCTCGCCCCCGTCCCGTCGCGATGAGGCATCAAACCCCTACCGCAGGTCCGACGAACATAACTTTTTCACCCTGGCCGTACCCTTCCCTCATGCCCCCAACCGTTGGTCCGATTCCTCCATCTCTTCTTCTTCTCCACCTCCGCGGCCTCAGCCGCCGTCTCTCGCTCCACACGGACCTTCTCCGCTCGTCCCCAACTCGTTCTCTCCATCTCTCTCCAACTTCTCCATCCACCCAAACCCAATCCAGTTCAGAAATCCCCTCTCCAGTGCATGCCGGCGACGGAAGCGTGGCAACACTGCGACGTCTCGGTCTTGGCGAGTACTCGGGGCCAGCCGAGTCTACCGAGTTTGTCTACCGGCGCGGGTACCAAAAGAGACCGGAGATTACAAGTTCGTCGTTGCCGCCGCGGATCGGCTCAATCGGCATGTGAAATCGAGTTCTGACGCCTCCCCGTGTTTATCGCCCGCGAGAAACGGCCCGCGCGAGACGCACGCAAGTACTACTCGCTCGCACGCACGCGGGCAAGTGCGCCACGCAACGGAATAACACATTGTTAAGTAAACAAAAATAAGGTCAATAAACAAATCGACAAAAGGAAAACCGCGTAAATGGCGCTCTCCGCACAAAATCAGTCGACGTCGTACGTGAACTTGTATTATTCTATTGTCCAGCGCGCAGCGACACGCTACTTTAAGGAATACTACAATTCCGGTGAGTACCTCCGTCGGCGAAACTACCATCCATTCCGTTCGTTTGGACACAGGACCCTCGGCTACGACGTTTGCCCGCTATTGCCACCCGCAGCCCATTCAAACGCCCCCTGCCGCCTGATCCTCCCTCCCGCCAACCCCCACCCACCAGGCTTGATTCGTTTTGCAAAACAACCCCAACGAGATCGGGACAGCTACACGCTGTGCCTCTCGAGCGCGAGACTTTAAATTTTCCCGCCTTCGTCGCACCGCACTCGCCGTTACCACTACGGCCATGCGATGCGACTCAATGCGACTTGCCAGCCTACCTGCCTAGTCCACACAGACACATGCATTCACAGCATACATGCTAAATTAAAACGCCTATGTGCCAACGATCCCTAGACACGTGCCACCGTCAACGTCGTCCCGTCGTTCCTCCTGCATTATTGCAATCGACGTCTGACGCCGGTTCGCGACTTTGGTTCACGCTCTACTATATTGTGCCATATTCTTTCTGTGATTCAGTGTTACAGTGGCCTGCAGTTCTTTACCAAAAGTGTGCCTAAAATTAGTCCATCACACTCAAATGGATAATTCAGTGTTTTCCCTTCATCTCAGTGTTCAGCAATCAGTACTGTCTGCAATTCTTATGTTGTAAAATTATCGTGTGTTGTCAATTTCTCAACAGCCAGTCCATTTCTTAATCATGCTTTAAATCAGTCATTTCTTAAAATTTTATTAGTGACTCGAAATATTAATATTGCGATTCTGCTTTTGGCGAGATGGAACATGAACCTCTTTTATGACATATCGTTTATGTACAATTCATATTAGATTATAACGACTTCAAGAATAATAATGACTTCTACTGCAGGAAGTAGAATTAGCAAGAAAGATTAAGCATTGAAAAATTTGTTGTTGCTGTTTTAAGGTGACCATTTTTTCTTAACATTACACTTAGTATGTTGTTTGGATTTTCAAAGAAGGAGTTAAATTTTTCATTTGGAAGTACTGGTGTACCAAACATTTTTCCGTCACGGGGTAGTGATTCAATGAGTAATGATTTAGAGTGTAAAGATTTAGGGAATACGAATATTAAGAGCGAAGCTTCAGGGAGAAAGATGGAGGGTTTAAAGATTTAGGAAATACAGATTTTGGGAAAACAGGTTTAGGAAGACAGGATTTACTTCAGACAAGATTCACTTTAGAAAAGGTTTACTTCAAGCAAGATTCACTTTAGAAAAGGTTTACTTCAGACAAGATTCACTTTAGAAAAGGTTTACTTCAGACAAGATTCACTTTAGAAAAGGTTTACTTCAGACAAGATTTACTTTCGAAAAGGTTTACTTCAGACAAGATTTACTTTAGAAAAGGTTTACTTCATACAAGATTTACTTCAAACAAGAGAGTAAGGTATCGGAGAGTAAAAATTTAAGTAAAAATATAAAAAGTAAAAGTTTAGGAAGCAAAGATTTAGGTAGTAAAGACTTTGGAAATGAAACTCAATCAACACTTAGGGAGTAAAGATTTAGGAAGTGGTAGATAAGGCAATAAATATTTAATGGAAAATAATTCAGGGAATATAAATCCAGAGAGTAATAGTGTAGAAATTAAAGATGTAGATAGTAGTGATTCAAAAATTAATGCATTATGGAGTAAAGATTATAGATTTCAGGAGTTAAAATTTAGGGAGTTAAAGTTTAAAGAGTAAAGAGTAAAAGATTCAAGACATAAAGAACCAGGAAATGAAATTTTGTTAATTAAAAATCCAAGGATTAAAAGTTAAGCAGAGATTTAGGAAGTAATGGTTTATGAAATAATAGTTTATGAAGCAAAGGTTCAGGAAACAATAGTTTATGGAGCAAAGGTTTAGGAAGCAATAGTTTAGAAAGCAATAGTTTAGGAAGCAATAGTTTAGGAAGCAAGAGTTTAGGAAGCAATAGTTTAGGAAGCAATAATTTAGGAAGCAATAGTTTAGGAAGCAATAGATTAGGAAGCAATAGTTTAGGAAGCAATAGATTAGGAAGCAATAGTTTAGGAAGCAATAGTTTAGGATGCAATGATTATAGAAATGGTTAAGGAATTTAGGAGTCAATGGTTATACAATCAAATGGTTTTGCAATCAATGATTTAAAAAGAAATATAGTTTAGTAATCAATGGTACATAAAACAAAGATTCAAATTATAAAGATTTACTAAAGAAAGATTCACAAAGTTAAGACTTGACAAATAAAGATTCAGAAGGTAAAGGTTCCATCTTCAAAAAAGCATTAAAAAAGAAAATTGAAAAAATTGGACGTACACACTTTTCGAAACTACATACCAATGTTTTTCTATCCAAAGAAAAAGAAAAAAGAACAGAAAGTTTGTATAAAAATACAGGAATTTCAATTAGCGATATATTTTCAAATACTGAATAACTGATTTGTGTGATATAAACTGAATAACTGAATTTAAAAATATTGCAATAGGGAGAATGCATAAAAAATATTGCAATAGGGAGAATGCATAAAAAATATTGCAATAGGGAGAATGCATAAAAAATATTGCAATAGGAAGAATGCACAAAAAATATTGCTTAAATGTCATAGTAAAAATGTGTCATTGGAAAATAATTACAATTGATTGAGAAAGTGCCTTTATGACTGATGTAAACAAGTCTTGAGTGATTTGAATATTGGATGAGATTTGGTCAGTAGATGAATACGAAAGTAAGTTGGTAGTATCTATGTAGAAGAATTATAAATAGAAAAGATGAAAAGTATAGGGATATAGAAGTGTCAAAAATGTACGAGTAGATTTTATAAAAAGAAGTCGACAATTACTAGATCGTAAGAACGAGTTTTGAAATACATAGAACATAGTTTGAAGTTATTCATAGAGACTTATATTGTAATCTGAATGATGGATTAGGACCTAACGAACCAAATATGTAGAGACAAATAACTTAGATGATGTAACTTGAAATAAAACCACTTGAAAGAAAATAACTGAAATGAAATAAATTGAAACAACTGATAGAAGAAACAATTGAGATAAAACAACTAAAAAAACACTTGAAATGAGAGAACTAAAAACAATTGAAATGAAACAAATGAAATGAAAGAAATGAAGTGAAACAAATGAAATGAGACGAATGAAGAAAATGAAATAAAACAAATGAAACTAAACAAATGAAACGAAACAAATGAAACAAAACAAATGAAACAAAACAATTGAAACAAAACAAATGAAACAAAACAAATGAAACAAAACAAATGAAACAAAACAATAACAAAACAAATGAAACAAAACAAATGAAACAAAACAAATGAAACAAAACAAATGAAACAAAACAAATGAAACAAAAGAATTGAAACAAAACAAATGAAGCAAAATAACTGAAATGAAACAAATGAAACAAAACAACTAAAATAACACAACTGAAACGGAACAATTGAAATAAACTAACTAAAACAAAATTTCAAGAATAGAGCAAATTAAAACTGAATATATAACGTTGGTTTAAAACACACGCTCAAACTATTGAAATGAAGAAACTAGATTAAAACAGTTAAATACGAAAATTGCTCTGACGAGATCAGATCAGAAACATAAGTACCCTCATAAAAGTTTCCATTAGATCTTAATGTTACAAATATGAATACCACCACTGCAAAAACTGACGTCTTGAACTAAGACATCAAGTGTCTTACCTTAAGACATTTATCGTTTTAAGACAGCAAAATAAAACACTTTTTGGCGTCTTAAAACGCTAAATGTCTTACGGTAAGACACTTGATGTCTTAGTTCAAGACACCAGTTTTTGCAGTGAAAAAGAATGAATAAACGTTGTCGAAAAGAAAGCAAATATTTTAGCCTTTTCAGCTTCTTTTAAATCTCATGAAATTTCAGTTATAACTGAAGTCTCACATTGAACAAAGGAATTGATCTTTTTTAAGAGAGTAACTCATATAAGAAATGAAGTGAAAATAAATCAACTCGAATGCATAAACTTGTACCTTTTTCTTCTTTCTATCATTTTCAGTTTCAAATTTTCGGAAATACCAAACCACCTATTTTTGACTCTCCTTAAAAAATATTCCACATCGAACTTTCACGTAATAGTTTTTTTCAATTGTTGAAGTACAAGAAAAACACGAAGAAGGAAGAAAAATGTGAAAATACAATGATAACGGAAATTTTATATTAATTTTGAAAAACCACAATCAAGTAAACTTCTCAAAAAAGAAGGTAACAAGAATATTGTTCATTCAAATGTAACACGATCTGTAGAAAGGGACCTTAGAAGCATTTGAAAATAGGTTATGTTCAACTTAGTAAAAACTTATGTTTAACTTATAGATAGTTTTAACTTGATAAATGCTTTCTTTTCAATTATTAGCAACCAAAAATAGTTTTTCTTGAATGTTTAGTACACGCACTATTAAGAAGAACTGTTTCCGTCCGCAAATAATTAAAAGAGAAGTATTAATTAAGTTCAAACTGTCAGCAAACATAACCTATTTTCAAATGCTTCTAAGGTCCTTTTTTTGAGATCGTGTCACAAATACTGAAATAAACATGCAATCATCTGTTCAGATTTGATAGTAAACAAAAGATAATGAAACAACAATTAAACACTAAACAACACTAAATAATTAACAGCAATGATCTGCAAGAAAAGCAATTATTAAAAAAAGCTGTAAATTGGAAAACGAAAGAAAAGGGTTCGTTTCAAAAAAGCATCTTGGATTACATTGGAATTTCAAAATGTGGTAATAATTAATACTAGAACAAAATAAAGTTTAAAAACTAGACATTTTTTACCATACTTTTCATACAATAAACTTCCAATAACAATATTCAACATGTATTATAATTTGAATAAATGAATACAATTTTGAAAAGTTTTGTTTACAAGAAAATTAAAAGTGTTGGACAAAATATTTAAAAAACGGAAGATAAAAGTAATGCAAAATAGTACAAACGCAGAAGAGATAAATAATTCCAAAGAGTACAAATGCAGAGAAAAATAAAAGAAAAGAGAAAAATAATTCCAAATAAATGCAAAAGAGGAAAGTAATGCAAAATATTTAAAATACAGAAGATAAATCTAATGCCATACAGCACAAATGCAGAAGAGATAAATAATTCCAAATACTTTAAGGAAGAGAAAAATAATTCCAAATAGTATAAACCAAGAAAATAAAACTAATACTAAATATTTAAAATACAGATTACTAGCAAAAGTGCAGAAGAGAAAAGTAATGCCAAATAGTAAAAATGCAGAAAAAAAACGTAAGGCCAAATGGAAAACCAACAAACATAGAAACAATATAACTAAAGCTATTAAATAAACCAATTTTCCTCTATAGTTGGTTCTTCAATCATTTTAATAAATAAATAGATAATGACAGCTTCTCAATGAGCTAAAAGTTAATGAACTTGACTGAAAACGATTCTATCAATGAAGTTGAAAATAACCTTTTGTTTTTTCTTAGCGCATACTTCTGCAAGAGAAATATGCCATTAAAGTATCGTAGAAATACAATATCGTATAAAGATATCAGCATATCGTGTACAGTCTGTCATACATGACTCACCACGTGCACATGAAATATGCCCTTTGTAAAAAACAACCTGCAATTATTATAGATCGCAAGTTTCGAAAAGTGCAGAATTCAATTTTTTTAAACAATTTTTACATATTTTTCCAACAGTCAAAAGTTTGAAATAAATAACCAATTTCGTGCAGTAGTAATAATAATTTTCGGCACACTTTTCATATATGTGATTTACAGACCACTGTTTTCATCATTCGTTGTTTTAATTTTACATTATTTTTTTCACCTACTTTTCCCCTTTTTAATCAATTTTTCACAATATTCGTTTATTATCACAATTTTCGTGTATTTTTTTATTATTTTCAACGTTGGTAAATTATTCGATTGTCTTTGTTATTATTTTTACAATTTTCACTGAGTTCGTTTATATTTTTTTCGTGTTTTTGATGATTTTTTTTTACTTTTGCCAATTTTCTTTGTGTTCGACATTTTTTCATTCATTTTACTATTTTTTATTACAATAATAAATCTTTCAATTCGCTTTTTTTAATTTTTCTTTCAATTTCATTTTTTATTTATTCTTTTTTCATTGATAATTTTTCCATATATTTATTAATTTTTCGTTTCATTCGTTATTTTTGCATTGAAATTCGTTCAATTTTCATTTAGTATCTTTTCATTTAGTTTCTTTTCATTTAGTTTCTTTATTTTCATTAAGTTCGCTAATTTTTCATTAAATCGGCAGTTTTTCATTAATTTCGATAAATTCGTTAAATTGTAAAGCTTTCATTAATTTGCAATAATTTCGTGAATTTGCAATGTTTTTGTCAATTGTCATTAAATTTTTAAATACTTAACAAATTTTATAAAAATTTTATTCTTTCGACAACGTTTCATTCCCTTTGTTAATTATTACTCTTTCATTGATTCGACAAAACATTCCACAAATTTGTAATCGCTTTCCATTTATTACAACAAATTTTTTTTTCTATACTTCTTCATTGTCTTTTAGTGTTTCTCAAAAAGTGCCCATAAATTACAAAAAGTGCCTTTTTTGTTCATTTTCCCATCGCTAAAAACAGACAAGTGTAAAGTGAAAGACTTTTTCGATTTTCAAATCTAGATAATTCATCAGAAACAAAATCAAGACTCACATTTGCAAAGAGACTTACTTAATATAAAAATACTTTCTTTTGTTTATAAAAAAGCAACAAAATTACTATAAATATTTTATTCTGTTTTTATTTGAAATTGTTTACATTGTTCGTGATTGTAATTAAAGTTTTTTGTGCGTGCTTTTCTTTTGTTACTTTTTTGCAAAGTATTATTAATATACTATTTATAGTCTAGTAGTTGTATTAAAAGCAGTTGAATGAAGTAAAAATAGTTTTATTCATGAGTTAATTCTTCTTTTTGAAAGTGATTATTAGATAAAGTGAATACACTCATAACCAAACAGTTAGGAAATAAATGCAAATTCGTGTAGAAAGAAAATCTAATTTGTTGGTAATTAATTCAATTCTCTTGGCGAATGTGAGATAAATTTGAATTTCAGATTGAATATAACGCTAACTCTACATCGCAGATTACAAATGTCTGCAAAATTGATCGATTAAGGACAATTAGTGAAGAAATATTGACACTAGCTCTTTAAAAATGTTCGATTATTATCGAAACACAATCACTGCATTTAATCAAATCGGAGTATTTTCCCGGCTTCGGGCTCCTGGTATTCACCTTTTTCACAAAGGTATGTTGTAGGCCTTTAATGACAACATTTCCGTCAAATTTTTTAACACTATTTTTAAATAAACACTTGAACAACAAATATTTTTAACTCAAAACTAACGCAATTTAAATTAATTCAAATACCAAGAAAGTATTTGAAGAGAAAAGTTTTCAAAATTTCCAAATAACTAAGAACAAAAAGTTTAAGAAAAAATTTAAAGAAAGAAAGTTCAGTAAATTTAAAAATGTAGAAGTTCAAGAACACAATTCTAAGCATTAGAAATAAAATTGAAGACACTAGTTTAAGGGCATGTGATAAAAGATGACGCCAGTAGTCACGTGAGGCGTAACCAAAAATTTGTCAGCCTGTTTACTTTTACAAAAATGAATACATCGTTACAAAAGTTTTTAGACGTACTTAAAATATCATCAAGATGGTCTGTTTGGTATAAATTTATTAATCTTTTTGTTTGTACGAAAATTATAAATTTATATACAAAACTTCGCTAATTGTAAGACATTATTATAAAACAAAAATATGAATAAACTTGTGTCATATCATCTTGATGATATTTTACAAATGTCCAAAATTTCTGTAAATATTCAATATTTTTAGAGAAAAAAGGCGGACAAATTTTTTGGTTATGCGTCACGTGACTACTAACGTCATTTTTCTATCACATTCCCTTAAAACAAATTTGAAAAACAATTTTAAGAAAATAGATTAAGAGAAATAAGAATCGCATTTCTAGACAAAAAAGTTGTAACAAAGTTGCCTTTAGCCTTGAACATAAAAAATAGAAAGAAATTTTGAAAAAAGTTGGAATAAAAAGTTACTAAAAAGTTGTTTACTACTTAAGAAGTTCTAAAAAAGTTTCAAAAAAGTTGTAAAAAAGTTAGAAACAAATTTCAAAAAGTTAAAAAAATGTACAAAAAGTTAGATGAAAGTTTAATGAAGTTTGAAGAAAGTTTGAAGAAAGTTTAAAAAAAGTTTAAAAAAAGTTTGAAAAAAATTTGAAAAAAGTTTGAAAAAAGTTTGAAGAAAGTTCGAAAAAAGTTTACGAATAAAAAAATGAATGTTTAAGAATGTAGATGAACGTATTTTTGTAAAAAAATGTTTATAAATAAACAACAGTTACATAATTTTTAGTTATTTACTTAAACTTTTTACTGTTCTAAGTCGTCCAATTTTCTGTAATTATAACACTTTTGTGAATGTTTGTTGGATTCTGAGAAAGGTTTTTGTGTTGAAAAGTTTACAATAATTAAGACTAATTAATTTGAAAATGTAGCAAAGTTATTGCGAGTTACTAATTACCTTGACTCTGTTAAATTTTATAAAATCAAGTGAAAGAATTTTTTTCTGTCTTGCAAAAAATGTGTTGATACAATGTCTTGATTGTAGTGCGCAGTATTTTTTGATTGTTTCTTTTTTCGGTCGCGTAGGTTAAATTCTAGTCATTCAATGTCACCTGCTTGAGCCTAAAAACAAGTAGCTACCTGGTGAACGCAAGACACGAATCAAGATCCAATCGGCGTCCGGCGCCGTACCTACAACAACTTTTTCCCCTTCTATCGCTCATCTCTCTTCAACATCTTTTTTCACTCTTTTCGTCCAGAAATATCGCATGCAATTATTACCCGAGCTGGATCGTAATGAATCGTCATCCTCAATACAAAAAAATTAATGACGCACTTCTCAAGGCCAATCTCACTCTTATTTTGTCTTAGCAAGTCCCCCGCAACTTTTGCTTCTTGCCGCTTCTTCACCACTATTTTTTTTCAACCAATTAACGCCTCAAACCTCAAATTTGTTTATTCACTTTCCAATTGTGACACAAACAATATTTTCTGTACAACTGTGTGCTAAATAACTCGACTTTTGACGCACCCTAGTGCGTTAAAAGTTCTTTCTACTCCCTAGTGCGCTAAAAGTACTTTCTACTCCCTAGTGCACTAAAAGTACTTTCTACTCCCTAGTGCGCTAAAAGTACTTTCTACTCCCTAGTGCGCTAAAAGTACTTTTTACGCACCAGTGCGTAGAAAGTTGAATTTTAGTGCACAGTAGTACACAAAATATTTTTTAAAGCAGATACACTTTTGGGACTCTTTTATAACCTGGAGCCAAAAATTTTGTCTTTTGCAAGCATATGTCCGTTTTAATGTAAACAAAAAAAATTTCAGGAAATCAAAAACAATCAAGTTCAATCAAAAATCAAGTTTGGTATTTTTGATCCAGAAAAAGTGCATATTCTGCTCTTAGCGAATTGTGCACACAGATTGACTTTCAAGACATTTGAGCGGGATTTGAAATTTCAAAATGGCGGACCCAATATGGCGTCAAGTATATTTCAAAAAATTGAAGGACTACCAAATATTCTACCAATCACTAAAATGTAAAGATTCGCTTTAATATTGGGGGGCTCAAGGTCTATTATGGATCTAAATTTCAAAATGGCGGGTCCAATATGGCGGACAAATTAAGAAATATGGATATTGGCCCTTTTTATTGCATTACGAAACTTGCAAAATTTTGAAAAAAAGTAAAAAAACAAATCGTATCTTTTATTAAAAATTAAATTTCAGTGGAGGATTGGTACCCATGGGGTCGTAGGGAGCTTTGAAAATGACGCAGATTGTGATTAAAGGGTAGTAAGGAAAATTGTTTTTGTTAATTGGCAATGATGAAATTCATTTTACATTGAGGGAAATTTTCAAGACGAAGGAGCTTGGTCATTGTACTCTACTTCTATTCTTAGCTTACAGTCACTTTGAAGTGCTCACCACGACGCGCGTAAGTCGCTTGATTGCTTCAAGACTGTCTACAATCCGACCACTGCCAACATTATTGCACGCATTTACATCTTACCGTATCTGATACTTTGAATGGAAAAAGGCACATTACACGTCCAATTTTCAGTAAACAAATAATTTTCATCTCTCCATAAATTTTCGCCCTTTCTTATCACTTTTAACATCTTTACACTATTTCTCAAAAGAATCTCATTTATAATAAATTCAGTTATTTTCATTAATTGCAAAAAAATTTTCCTAATTGGTCGACAAAAATTATTAAAAACTTCAAAAATTATTCAAAACCATACAAATAGAAAGCTTCAAAAATTAGTGAAAAATAAAAAAAAAATTAAATATTAAAAACGACTGAAAAATTTGAAAAGAAAATATTAAATGCTCGAAAAAGATATTCAAGAGTTTCGCGAAAAGAATATTAGACAATGCTACGAGGAAGCACAAGTGAAAAGTGTGAAAAATTGGAAAAAATTGTATAGAAAATTATTTTTATTAATTTAAAAATTCAAAAAAAAATTTAACAAAATTTACGTGGATTGTTGATGTGAGGAAAAAGATGCAGACGAATATTTGCTAACGAATATTTGCTAACGAAATGCGCTCAATGAGAAAAAGTTGACTTAATTAGTTTTGAAATGCATCGAAATGAAAAAGTGCAATTTTAAAGTTTCTTTCAAGACGAACATCAAAAACGAGTTTCTTCGTCTGTTGAATGAGAAATCTTATCGCGAATTGGGAACGTTCTTAACTTCTTTTTTCTTGGAATAATTTGGAAGTCTGCCATCTCTTGAACCATTAAGAACAACTGTTTCAGAAGCCCTCTGTAGCATTTCCTACTTCATTTTTATTAGCCAGCAAGGTTTTACACCTCGAAGATCATCGTTCAAAAATTCGGGAAATATTATTACAGTTTCAATATTAATTTCGTTTTTATGAGATTGATGGTCTCAATGGTCTTTTTATGAGATTAAACGACTCAACTTTGAAGCAAATTAAATACACAATCAACGAATTAAATCTTCATAAGATTGTATTTACCCATTCATGGTCCTTTTGGACTGCGGGTTGTATTGAAATAAAATAAAATTAAAAATTAGATAACGAATTAAAAAATCCGCTCTTAGGGGACTCGAACCCTCGACAGTTATCGTGTGTACTTCGACACTTTAACGAGCGCGGCTACCGTCACACGAGAAATCTCAAATTAATTAAATCAAATCTTCACCCCTTTTTGATCACTTTCGGTAATTTTGTGGACTTCTCATCAAACCCAAACCAATAAAAAATTCTGTCTTTACTGAATTTCGATTATTCAATTAATTATAAATTCAATTATTAATTAATTAGTTATTAGTTAATATTAATTATTATGTATAATCGTTGGAGAAATAAACTCAAGTTGTTAAAAAAAATAGGCGTGTAAATTAGTAAACTTAAAAATAAAGATCCGTTGTCAAATTTATCAAAATGGAGGGCTTCTGTAATTGCAAGTGTCTTCCTGTGTAGAGCAGTGACTCGAGAATATTTGTCATGGAGTTCTTTTTTCGCGCACAAAGACCCTTCTACGAAAATAACTTCGCAGACGTACGCATACATCCAATTTAACGTGGTGCATCAATTTCGGTATTCTTACGCAAAATACTTTTCACTTGAAATTTTACTCACCAAATCCATTTTAATCACGAGATTACAACTTTACTTTCACACGTCGAATTACTTCTTTACATTTAAATTAAAATAGTGACGAAATGAAAAGAGTTAGAAATTACTTGAATTTCAATTTGGGAATTTTATAACAATTTTTCTTTAGAAATAATTTACACTGAAAAAAATGTTTGGTTAACTTAACCAGAAAGGAATGTTAAATATGCCATTACTATTTTTTCTGGTAAAACTAACTAGAATTCTGGTTAACTTAAGCAGAAAGGAATGTTAAATATGCCCTTATTATTTTTTCTGGTAAAACTAACTAGAATTCTGGTTAACTTAACTAAAATTCTAGTTGACTTAACCAAAATTCTAGTTGATTTAACTTACATTGTAGTTAATTTAACCAGAAAAAATAGTAAGGGCCTATTTAACATTCCTTTCTGTTTAAGTTAACCAGACATTTTTTTCAGTGCATAATTATTGTACTAGGAATAAGAAGCGTAATCCTTTTTGAAAAAAAAGTGCGAGTATGTCGGGGATCGAACTCTAGTCGCTGGTGTCGAAAATAGAGAATTTATCTCCTCTGTCAACTGCAATTATGATCTAGACGTTTTCCATGTACTATTAACAATTTTCGTACAAAACGCATAGATTTTTCTTTTTTCTTTTTCTATTTTTTTCTTTTTATCTTTTCTATTTATTAATTTTTATTCCCTCAGCTTCTGTTCGTTGTACAATGCATTTTTCGAACATTTTTAAACTGTTTTAATTTTTTTGCATACACCACTCTAAATACAGAGTTTCAAAAAAGAAGATCGACTTGCGAAGAATTTTCTATTTTCACATGAAATGTTTCTCGACCAAAGCCATAAAATCTATTGTTTTTCTTTTAACGAAAATGTTACTTTTCATGCTATAGGAAATTGAAAACAACATTTTTTGAAAATTAAATTGTCAAAAAATGCGAAAGCTCTTGAATTGTTTAGAGGAGCTTCTTTGACGTGTGCGATACAAAAATGAATTCTGGATTAAACGAAAAGTTTTTCCTCGTGTTTTTATATTTTCTGTGCTTTTAGTTCAGTTCTAAACTAATTTCAAAAGTTGTGCTTTATTCGTAGAACAATTGCTCGAGGAAATCAATCCAGTCGGGAATACCGCCTCGGAGACAAAATATTCGCGGCGATGATTCATTTTTGCCAAATCCGGTTCTGCGCCTTTACTCTATGTCAGAAATATATTTGCGATTCAAATAAAATCAATGAAAAACTGTTAGTTGTTGATTGTTGTTGAATCTTGGTTCGTACGCTTTATTATTTTTACAATTATTACTTCTAATTATTATAAAAATTATTACTACAATTACTATTTCTAATTTTTTGTAATTTTATTATTTTGAAAAATACATTTCTGATAAATGATAATAAAAAGAATTATTAGTAAATTAATAATAATTATAGTAATAAATAATAACTTTTTATAAATTAATTTAGAAACTTAAGATGCAAAATTCATATAAGATGGTAGAATCATCGAATAGAAATTCCGCATGGTTTGCAAAATATTTGTACAAGTAACATTAAAATCATGTTGGTACCAAAGGACGAAAAATTGTTTAAAAAAATGAAAATCATTATTTCCTGATATTAAAATTGAATTTTCGAAAATAACGAATTAAAAAATAATAGTGAAAGAATTGATAGATTTGTGGTTATAAGAGGATAAAATTGCGAAAAAAATGGCATCGTATTGCAATGAAGATTCAAAGACAGAGTCATGGGTCCAAAGAGGGACTTTGGATTGGGACGAAAAACAGGTTTCTTTGCTTGGACGAGCCAGAAACCCGCATCGAATGTGGGTACAGGCTCCGACAAAAGTATCCTATCAGACAGGGTGTCCTAGCTATTGATAATAAATTACCCCTTCGATCTTTTCGCTTTTCCGCGTATTTTTCAGCGCCCCGTTGAACAATCCGGAACAATCCGTTATTTCCATGAAGGTGCACTTGGCAAAAAGCAGATACATTCACGGATAAGCGGACGCGCCATCTATGAAGGGTAGATTCACAGATAAGATCGTATCTCCACACTAAAAGTGTAAATGACGCCGGGGGTGATAAAACAGTAGTAATGAAACCCTGAATTTACAAAATTTATGTGGATTTTACTGCGGTTGAGTTTTACACTCAAAGATGATAATAATTTTTACACTTTCTTTCATTTGCATAATAGATTCGTTTATAAAGGAATTATTGTTTGTTACAGATTTTGCTTTTCCGATATTTTCTCGAAATTCTGCTTGAATGTAAATGAAATTTAATTTGTGATTTTTTTGATTGAAGCGTTTGAGGTATAGAATCTTGAATTGTTGTAATTACGAAAGGATTAAGATATTTGCATTGTTAAATGAAATGATTAAACAGAAAGTTTCTCAGTAAGAAAAGCTGGCGGGAATTATTGTTTGACAAAATTATCAATTGATGGAATTACCCTTTGGCAGAATCATTTTTTGGTAGAATTAACATTTGACAAAACTATCGTGTGACAGAATTATATTTCAATAGAATTAACATTTGATAGAATTAACATTAGACAACATTATCATTTGACAGAATTATATTTTTATAGAATTAACATTTGCCAAAATTTTCGTTTAATGGAATTATCGTTTGATAGAATTAACGTTTGTCAAAATTATAATTTCACAAAACTACCATTTAGCAAAATTATCATTTGACAGAATTATCTTTTCATAGAATTAACATTTGACAAAATTGTCGTTTAACAGAATTATCTTTTGGCAAAATTATCATTTGTCATAATTATCTTTTAATAGAATTAACCTTTGAAGAAATTGTCGTTTAATGGAATAATCTTTTGATAGAATTAACGTTCGTCAAAATTATAATTTCACAAAACTATCATTTGACAAAATTATCATTTGACAGAATTATCATTTGACAGAATTATCTTTTAATAGAATTACCATTTGATAGAAGTAACATTAGACAACATTATTATTTGACAGAATTATCTTTTCATAGAATTAACATTTGACAAAATTTTCGTTTAATGGAATTATCTTTTGATAGAATTAGCGTTCGTCAAAAATTATAAATTCATAAAACTATCATTTGACAGAATTATCATTTGACAGAATTATCTTTTAATAGAATTACCATTTGATAGAAGTAACATTAGACAACATTATCATTTGACAGAATTATCTTTTCATAGAATTAACATTTGACAAAATTTTCGTTTAATGGAATTATCTTTTGATAGAATTAACGTTCGTCAAAAATTATAAATTCATAAAACTATCATTTGACAGAATTATCTTTTAATAGAATTAACATTTGATTGAATTAACATTAGACAACATTATCATTTGACAGAATTATCTTTATATAGAATTAACATTTGCCAAAATTTTCGTTTAATAGAATTATGGTTTTATAGAATTAACGTTCGTCAAAATTATAATTTCACAAAACTACCATCTGGCAAAATTATCATTTGACAGAATTATCTTTTCATATAATTAACATTTGACAAAATTGTCGTTTAACAGAATTATCTTTTGGCAAAATTATCATTTGCCATAATTATCTTTTAATAGAATTGACCTTTGAAGAAATTGTCGTTTAATGGAATTACCTTTTGATAGAAATAACGTTCGACAAAATTATAATTTCACAAAACTAGCATTTGACAGAATTATCATTTGACAGAATTATCTTTTAATAGAATTAACATTTGATAGAATTAACATTAGACAACATTATCATTTGACAGAATTATCTTTTCATAGAATTAACATTTGCCAAAATTTTCGTTTAATAGAATTATCTTGTGGCAAAATTACCATTTGACATAATTACGTATTAATAGAATTAACATTTGAAGAAATTGTCGTTTAATGGAATTATCTTTTGATAGAATTAACGTTCGTCAAAATTATAATTTCACAAAACTATCATTTGACAGAATTATCATTTGACAGAATTATCATTTGACAGAATTATCTTTTAATAGAATTAACATTTGATAGAATTAACATTAGACATCATTATCATTTGACAGAATTATCTTTTCATAGAATTAACATTTGACAAAATTTTCGTTTAATGGAATTATCTTTTCATAGAATTAACGTTCGTCAAAAATTATAATTTCAAAAAACTATCATTTGACAAAATTATTATTTGAAAGAAGTATTTTTTCATAGAATTAACATTTGACAAAATTATCATTTGACGCAGAATTATCTTTTCATAGAATTAACATTTGACAAACTTGTCATTTAACAGAATTATCATTTGGCAAAATTATCATTTGACAGAATTATCTTTTAATATAATTAACATTTGATAGTATTAATATTAGACAACATTATCATTTGACAGAATTATTTTTTCATAGAATTAACATTTGACAGAATTATCTTTTCATAGAATTAACATTTGACAAAATTGGCGTTTAACAGAATTAGCTTTTGACAAAATTATCATTTGACGGAATTAACATTTGTCAAAACTACCATTTTACAGAACCGTCATTTGACAGAATTATCATTTTATAGAGTTAACATTAATTTGACAAAACTATCATTTGACAGAATTATCTTTTGAAATTCTCCCAATTAATACTTTAGATAAACTACAATTGTAGATTAGTTACAATTCTAAAAAATAAAAAAAAATTCTATTGTTTGAAAGTAGTCGAGAATAGTAAAAAAGGTAGAAATAAATTAATATTATTTATAAAAAGAAAAAAACATAACCTCACTTTTAGTAGTATCAGTGCGAAAAGAAACTGTAAAATATCCTACTTATAAAATAATTATAATTCATGATAAATCTTCATTTTTTCAATCTTTCTACAGTAATTTTGAAATCTCATAAATTTACTGTGATGGAAATAATTGTGCATTTATGAAGAAAAAAAATGAAGGTGAAAATGGATTTTAATAGGCAGGATGCAAGGTTGGATAACAACATATCAAAAAATCGATGTTGTTTGCTAATTGGCTATATAGAAAAATTTCCAGAAATTTAATAAACCAATTAGAAACTTTTGTCAGTTTTCGAGATCTATTTTCTACAACAAATTTTTATTAGCTTCCATACGTATCGAAATAAAGAAATTTACATGTTGCGCGGTAATATTTGGATAGCAAAAATCTGTATTAAGGACATGCAATGGAAAATGACGTCAGTCGTTGATGATCTGTAACGAAAAATTTATCCGATGTTTTACTCTTGAAATAATGAATACATCTTTACAAAAATTTGTAAATGTTCATAAAATATCATCAAGATTGTTTTAATGGCATGAATTTATTTAAATATTTTTGTTTAATGGACATTCATCAAATTAAATACAGAACTTTGCTTATTTTAGGAATTTATTTTTAAATAAAAATTTTAAATTATTTCGTACTAATAAACTTAAAATTACTTAAAAATCGTTTTAAATTTTTTTTACTTTTAATCATTTTAAAATTTTATAAATGTCTACAAATTTTCATAATCATGTGTTCTTTATTCTAAGAATAAAAGGGCGGACTTTTTGGTTACGAATCACGTGACTATTAACGTCATTTTCCATCACATGCCCTTAAACGTCTTAAAATCCGCGATGCAATTTTTTCTCTTCATATATTTGTCTCCGTTTAATTTTCATTAAATTTGATTTAGCATAGCAATAAAAACAAAAATTTGCATTAGCTTTTTTCTTAAAAAAAAAACTAAGATATGAATCGTAAAATATCAGGAATTTTTGGTCGTTAAAATACAATCTGACGAATGTACCTCGTTTTATCAATTTTCTGCTGAATCCATAAATTATGTTTTTAAAAAGTACCCATTAAAACAAATAATACATTTCCAAATTACGGGCAATTGTAGAAAATAGCAAACAAGTAAATAATAATTTTTTCAGTTGAATGCTCTCGTATAATCATTATACACAAAAGATGCAAAGGGTAAGACGACAGCTGTTAAACACATGATAATTTGTGATTACAGTATCATAATGATAGGTTATGAAGTAAAATCGCTTTTTTTATTCTTTTTAAAGTTCACGTACCTGTTTTATACTACAAAGACATGCTACACTATGAGAAGAAAAAACACTGAAAGAATCTCTTGAATCAATTAAAAAATGTTATCTGATTTTTTCTCCGAATTAGAATATGTATTTTTAATGCAAGAATAATTATCCTTGAATCAAGAAACCTAAAAACATTCTATTTCACAATTTTTTGCAAATAAAACTTTTACCAGTTCAATTATAGTTTACTTTCTGAAAATTAAATCGTCAATTACTTGTAGAAATGTAAAGATTAAAAAATTAAATTGCAAAAGAAATTTTAATTATTATTTCAAAATAAGAGATTGAAAATAATCTTAAAAAATGTGTTCACTTTCTCACTTGGCTGTTAGACAAAACAGTTTTGTTGCTTCTGTATAAAAAAAATGTTGTTGGTTTGATAAAAAATTCTTGTTATTTTGTATAATTTTTTGTATTTGGGGTTCTTCTTACAATTAGTACACTTGTGAGAAAAAAATCTTAAAATTTCAAGCATTTTTTACTACAGATGCAGGAAAAATGTAATTTTAACTAAGTCGAAATAAATTTTTATTTTGAATGACACAATATCTTTTGTTTACATTTGTGATATGTTATCCTGATAGCATTGCACAATCCTAATAAAGATAATGTAAGAGAACCAAAAAAAGAAAAAAAATTCTTCTGCAAAAACACAATTGCCGAGTAATATTAAGGAAGTGATGAAACTAGTTTATATTCATGATAGGTAAATCGAAGTTTTTTCTCAAACCCACTGAGTACGGTTTACTTCCTGAAAACTTCAAAACTTTTATTTTTTGAAACTTTGTATGTATTATAATATTAAATTTGAAATATTTTAATATTTCTTAATTTTCAGTTATAAGAACAAAATTTTATTATTTGTTTAATTTCCATTTTGTATTATTTTCATTTTGCATTATTTTTCACTTTGCACTATTTTTACTTCGCCTTATTTTCATTTTGCGTTATTTTTACTTTGCCTTTTCTTCATTTTGTCTTATTTTAATTCCCTTTTTTAATTTCGACTTCTTTCATTTCGACTTTTTTCATTTCGACGTTTTTCATTTCGATTTTTTTCATTTCAACGTTTTTCATTTCGACTTATTTTCATACCAACTAATTTTCGTTCAGAATAATTTTCATTTAGTCTAGTTATAATAAAATTAAATGTTCTTGCAACATCTAACGAAACTGGTATTTTGTCAGTTTTTCATTTTGCATAATTTTTATTATGCGTAATTTTTGTATTATATTACGCAATTTTTATTTCACAAACTTTTCGTGTAACACAAATTTCCTTTAAGATCACTTTCATTTATCTGAAATTTGATTAAACTAAATTTTCAAGTCCGAGAAGCTGCATCAATTGAATTTCGCGCAAAAGTCGTAATAATAAAGAAACAGAAAGGGGCGACATCTATCCTGTTTTACCGACTCAATTTACAATTAGATGAGAAACTGACTTAATCTTCTAAACTCTTAGTCTAAAAAATATTCCTGAAAATGTCTTTCTAATCAAAATTCATAAGCATACGAAAATTATGTCAAATAATGAATAATTATTATAATTACCGCAAAATCTGTGTGGTAAAAGTAATCTTATATCAAATTTTATTAAAATGAAAATTGTATATACAATAGAAATGATAATCTGCATGAAATTTTGTACAAATATAAAAATGTTTTAAACAATTAATTAAATAATTAAATTAATTAAATAAACAATTGTAAATGCAAATTTTGGTGAATCTCTATATAATTAAAATTAACGCTGAGAAAAACTTCTTTCAAAAACTCGAAGAAAAAAATTTTTATTTTTCCACTTTTAACAAGACTTTCCAATAAATTTTGCCGAGTTTATTGTTTTCCATTTCTTGTAATAAATTTTAGCAGATGCATATACAATTGCATTGCCATACGGAACGAAAATTCCCAATAACCTTTAGAGGATTCGAACCCTCAACATCTGACGTGCGCACAATATTGACGCTTTAGCGGTCACAGCTATCGTTACACTAGAAATCTCAAATCTATTAGAAGTAATTTTTACCGCCTTTTCTATCTTTTTTCGTACCTACTGCAACTTTCAGTAAAAAGAGCTCTTTTACTGAACCCAAAATAATTAGAAAATGCAGTTTTCTTACCCTATTTCAAGAATTATAATTCTATTTAAAAGCAGCTTATACTTTGTAGATTGTTTTTATTAGTTTAAAATAAAAAATAATAGTTATGAATAATCGGCTCCTTTTTCATGATTTATTAAAAAAGTTTATTAAGATGTTAAAGTTTCTTTAAACATAAAATTAAAGTTTGGAAACTTGATAATCATGCGCAAAACTGTCGGGGGGAGGAGTCTAACCATAAAAAGCCAAATTTTCAATTTTAAAAATATTTTCATATAAAAATTTGTACAAAACGATAGATGATAAATAAAAGAAAAAGAAGAAGGCCTTTTTAAGATTTGAGTATACATTTGTCTGATTGTTTATATAGTGTTACCAGTTTGCAAACTATTTAGTGAAATAATGAATATTGGAAAGACGCTGCAGGAAATTGGAGGAAAGTTGGTGAATTTAATTTCACGACGAACGCGAATGGTTCTGGAGTTCGACCCGCCCGTTTAAACCTATAGCGACCACGGAAAGGAAAATCTTTAAAAATACTGTTCGACGAAAAAGCTGCGCTTGCGCACAAGTCATTGCGTGTCTGTCCTTGCTGCGCTTGAGCCGCCAAAACAAATCGTAAAGACGTCTTCCCGTTCCGAGCCGCATTTCCTGAAAAATCAACGTAAAAAGAGAATCCCGGCCAGTAACCGAGACCCCGTCAACTTCCTTACTATGGCGCGAGAACCCTTTTATATTTCTTTTGATTGTACCATCTCGAAAGCGAGTCATACATTAAGGACACTACTCCTTTTCTTACTTTCGCATTTTTCATCCAATTCCGAAAGGGATGGTCCTTTCGGAAAAAAATTTTCGGATAAATTTTTCGCATACGTGTAAAAAATATATCCAGGCTTTCTACAAATTTTACTTCACGAAATTCCACGAGTTTTCGATGATTTCCGTGAAAAAGGAATAGAAAAATTTTTAGGATATTTTTTGATATATTTTTTAATTCAAAAATGGATTTTTCAATATTTTGTGAGAATTTGAATTACTTTCGAAATAATAAAAGTTTAATAAAAATTACTTTCTATAGACTTTGGATTACTCAAGATCATTATTTTTAGTTTTGAAACCATTTTAAGTATTTTGAAGTGTTTACAAATATTTTGAAGTCTTTTAAAAGCATTTTAAAGTAATATTAAGAAGGATTTTGAAGTATTTTAAAGTATTTAAAAGTAATGTAAAGTATTTTGAAGTATTTTAAAGTAATTTTAAGTATATTTAAATATTTTGAAGTAATTTTAAATACCTTGATGTATTTTGAATACTTCAAAGTATGTATTAGTAAAGTAAAGTATAGTATTCAAATTCAAAGTAAATTATTAGTATTTTGAATTGAAGTAGACTGATGTATTATAAAACTTTTAAAATATTTTAAAAAACTAATATTTTAAAATCTATAATATTTATTTAATCCTTAAGATGCATACATTTTTAAATACTTTTACAAATTTTGATCTCCTTTAAAGTATTTTAAAGTGATTTCACATATATATTTCAATATTTTTAATTATTTTGAAGTTCTTTTTAAAAATATCTTGAATTATTTTAAAATATTTTGTAGTATTGGGAAGCATTTGGAAATAATTTGAAGTAATTTTTAATATTTTGAAGAAATTTTAAATACTTTGAAGTATTATTTTGAAGTAGTCTGAAGTATTTTAATACTTTGAAGTATTATTTTGAAGTAGACTGAAGTATTATAATACTTTTAAAATATTTAAAAAAAACTAATATTTTAAAATCCATAATTTTTTTAATCCTTAAAATGCTAATATTTTTAAATACTTTTAAATATTTTGATGTCATTTAAAGTATTTTAAAGTAATTTGACGTATATTTCAATATTTTGAAGTATTGTTTAAGTTTTTTTTAAATATTTGAAAATATTTGAAAATGTTTTGTAGTATATTGTGATATCTTTGGAAATAATTTGAAGTATTGTGAAGTATTTACAAATAATTAAAAACAATTGTTAGCTTTTTAAATATTTTGACGTATTTTTTAATATTTTGAAGTATTTTGAAGTAGTCTGAAGTGTACTATATATATTCTGAATACTTCTAAATTATTTAAAAACATTTAAATTTAAAATCTGTTTATATTTTATTTAATATTTAAAATATTAATATTTTCTAATAATTTTTAATATTCTGAAGTATTGGGAAGTAGGTATATTTGGAAATATTAGTTTGAAGTACTTTTAGATATTTTAAATATTTTGGAATCCAGTAGTTATATAAAATAAATATTATAAATTTGTATTATAAATGGAGTCATTAATTGAAAATAGGATTTCAATATATTTAATTATTTTTAAGCGTTTTTAAATATTTTGAAGTATTTGAAAATATTTTGAAGTATTTTCAAACATTTTGAAGCATTGGGAAGTATTTGGAAATATTTTAAAGTAATTTTAAGTATTTTGAAATATTTTGAAGAATTCTTAAATATATTAGAGTAATCTGAAGTATTTTAAAGTGGTATTAAGTATTTTGAAACATTTTAAAGAAAGTTTATGTATTTTTAAATATTTTAAAATATTTTGAATATTTTTGCTGTAAAGAAACCATAAAATTTTGGTAACACTTAATAAACATCATAAAGTAAGGAAAGCAAATAAAAAAATAAAATTCGATTATTTAAATGTAAATTCCATGCGATTTCCATGATTCCATGAAGAATAATGAAACTCCGTGAGAATTCCAGGATTCCCATGTTTTCTAGAGTTGTATAGAAACCCTGATGTCACATTTAAATTTCAGTTTAATAAAAAATATTAAAAAAATGTAATACCTCTTGCCTTTTTGGCGGGAAACGTTTTTTTCATTTTTCATTATTATGATAATTTTATAGTGTAAAAGAAGCTTCTTTAGATTTCAAGAAACAAGTGAATTTTTTATTTTGACGCCATGTTGATTTATTTTAACGTCGAGGCTAAAAGGGAGCCGATTTATAAATTAACGTTATTTCTTATTTTAACGGAAAAAAATAAGTTAGCTGCTACTGCTAAAAAAAGTTAGCTGCCAATATTTAGTGATCATAGCTAAAATTTCGCTAAGCAAACTAATAAATTCGCTGAAATATTTAGCTGTGAGACCTTCACATTTTTAGCTACCACAGCGAACTATTAGCTGTCTCAGCAAACACCTTAGTTGGTTTAGTTAATTCGTTATAGCTATGATGACTAAATATTGACAACTAACTTATTTTTTCCGTGTTTATATGTTTATGCAAATTATTTTGGTATGTTTATACGTACGATAGGAACTCGTGAACTGAGAATTTCACTTGTATTGTAGAACATTGGGTCTCGAGAAAGTTTAATGAAATATTACTTACAATAATTTTGTGCGAACTAATAAAAACTTTTTAATTACTCAAGCAGAGGTGGTTTTTAGAGTTCTATAGCGAGACGATAGAGCCGCTTTTCGAATATACTTATTTTTTATTAACGAATCGGTTAATATGAATTTTGTGGTCGTTTTCTAAAATAGACTAATTAATACATTTCCTTAACCTCTGACATGTTGAAAATTCTTGAAATGCTGCTTAAAATTATCCTTGAATGAAGCAATTTAGTTTAGTAAAAACAGAGTTCTTGTAAAATTACGATTTTGTTTGAAATTTTGAAAAAAGACAATAACTCGAGAACTAATTAATAGTTTTTAACGCTTTTACGCTTATGGTGTAGAAAATTTCATTGGAAATATCGATAAGTACTTGAAATTTTGCGCAAAATTGTCCTCGAATAAATTGAATTCACTTCAACAGTAACAAGGTTATTGTAAAATAACAATTTCGTTTGAAATTTTTAAAAATGATACTCGCGAACTAATTAATATTCCTTTATGATTTTTCGCAAATTTTGTAAATAATTTTATTAGAGTTTTAAATAAGCTCTTGAAATTTTGCGCGAAAGTGTCCTCGAATTAAGTAGATTGTTTTATTCTTAACAGAGTTATTGCAAAATTACGATATTGTTTCAAATTTCAAATAACGTCAATAACTCGCGAACTAATTAATACTTTTTAAAGCTTTTACCCTTATTTTGTAGATAATTTCATTGCAAATTTCGATAAGCTCTTGGAATTTTTCGCAAAATGGTCCTTGAATGAAGCGAATTAGTCTATAGTTAAAGTTATAGTTAGTTAAAGTTATAGTTAGTTAAAGTTATAGTTAGTTAAAGTTATAGTTAGTTAAAGAGTTATTGCACAATTACGATTTTTTTTAATTTCAAAAAAATCAATAACTCGCGTACTAATTAATATTTTTGTATATGCTTTTACGCTTATGTTTTATGCAATTTCATTTGGAATTTCCATGTGCTTTTCAAATTTTGTACAAAATGATCCGAACATAAAATAATTTACTTTGTTACTTATTTCAGTTGCAGGGATCACAGTCGTTTTTTCGTTCAATATTAGATGCAAAAGGGGATTTTCAATTTTAAAAAAGGGGATTTTCTTCCATAAAAAGGGGATTTTGAAATGAAGGAAAAAAAAGAATAAGACAGTAATATTTAAAAAGTTTAAAAACGTTAGTTAATCTCTTGCTATTAATTTAAAAATACAAAATTGATTTCCTTTCATTCAATGAGTTTTCCATGATCTCCATGAGAAAAATAGA
>WNHD01000890.1:0-27209 GCA_011057455.1 Ganaspis sp. Gsp50
TGACTATGCTTGCTTTCTCTACTGACTGGTTTTAAATTTCCCTTACTGTATAAGCTGTAAAATTCGTTACAAATTATGCCATTGTTGAAAGAAAATTGGTTTAAGTCCGTTTCGTGTTATTTTGAACCAATGCTAAAGTACAAAGACGTGTAAAATGCAATGTTTTAAATTAAAAAAAAGAGTAGTTTTCAATTTTAAATGCGTACTTAGGCCATCATACACAAGTGTCAAGTGAACTGATGATTACAAACAATGATCGATTATTACGAAAAACTTATTGATTATTACAAAAATGTATCGATTATTATTTGTTTACTTGTTTAATTGTTTAATTGTTTAATTGTTTAATTGTTTATTTGTTTAATTGTTTATTTGTTTAATTGTTTATTTGTTTAATTGTTTATTTGTTAACATGATTCCCGCAGTTCATTATTATAAAAAATTATGGATAAAAAATTATCGATTGTTATAAAAAATGATAGATCATTATAAAAAATTACCGATTATTGCAAAACAATATCGATTACTACAAAAAATCATCAATAATTACAATAAATTAAACTAATCACAAAATTAGTACGAAACTGAATCATTGGATTATTACAAGAATGACAAATGTTCACGAAAAGCAACTAATTATGTCCGTTCATTTGGAATTGTTCAAGAAAACGGAATGATCGTACGATTATTACGAAAATAGAATAATTTATTATTAATTGTAATAACAGGAATGACGAAAGACGAAGATATTTAATAACGAGAAATATAAATGGAAATTTAGTGATTAATGTAAAGATGGAAAAAATACTGGAATTGGATGTTTTTTGCTTGGATGACATTAGCCATCAACAAGGCGAGTTTATTAGGATCAGTCGACAGTGAGTGATCGCGGAAACGGCTATAGAAGTTGAAATAAGTGGTTTTCTTGAAGAAGAAAAGCTGAATCGAAAGACGAAGAATCTTAGAAAAGAACGAGAGCGAAAGATCGTTAGGTCCAAGATGCAGGTGACAGAAGCATCCATCACTAGATGCGACGAGTTAACGAAGCATAGATCTTTTCTCAAGCAGAGCAAAGAAGCGAGAAAATTTTCGTCTCTTTATTCTTTTCTCAATCGTTATAGATACCAATTCCATAGATGACGCACCAACTTTTAATCTATTCTGCATAATCCATTTCGTTTCATTTCTTTTCTCTTAAAAACTCAAAAAAATCAAAAGCAATTTTTGGTACTTTTGAAGACTATAAAAACAAAATTTAAGCAAATTCAGGCACAAAGAAAATATTAATATAATGAATAATTATGAATTTTTACAGCTTATAGTTATGTTTCTTGTGATGTTTATTACTTACTGTTATTTTCATTGATCATTATTACGTTTATTGTTGTTCATTGGTTTATTGTTGTTCATTGTTTTTTTGTAGTTAAAGTTTTACTATTTACGTTACACTTTTTTGTGTTAAAAAACATTACAAAGAAACAATATGAGAATAAACATAATTTCCTACATCGAAAGGAATAAATCCATAAACTTCAATCGAAACAATACTTCTTTAATAACAATTTCATTGTGACTTGCATTAACAAATTTTTTAATCCCATTGGACCAGTTTTTGTTCTCGACTTTTCTTCCCCATTAAATCAAGTTTCATGTTGTCTGCGGGAACTCAGTTTTAAAAATGCAAACCTTGGTATGAAATTCTGTTTTTATGACGAAACGAATATGCAGCGCGAAAGTGATTTGAATATACGTTAGAGCTGTGGAATTTGAAATTCGAAAAACTGAGATGATGCAGAAAATGAAAAACAATTTCGTTTTGTTTACTGTATCTTATTTTTTTCGTGTTCAACGAAAAAGGTCATATCAGGATTGATAAAAAGCAAAAAGTAATTAAAGGATTACGATTGACTGAAAAATTGGTTTCATCTCAAATCCATATATTTTTCAAATACCTCAACACACATATTTTAAAAAATAAAATGAAAATACACGAACTTGTACTATCATTCAAGTAAATCGTTTCAAAAAAGCACCAACATTTTAAACAACATTTTTAATTTTTTAACCTCATCGTTTAAGATAACGGGCCAATAAAAAATTTCAATGATCCAAATTTGATTTTTCCAATTTCTGGTTCATTGTATTCATCTATGAAGTTCCAATTTCTGCTTCATTGTACGCATCTACGAATTTACAATTTCTGCTTCATTGTATTGATCTACAAAACTGCATTATTCAAAATTCAAAAACATGTAAATTCAAGTTTCTTGAAATTTCAGTTTTAAAAGATCTATAAGGTTTTTCGAGATCTTACTTCAAAGAGTTCCTTTTACGAAATATAAGTTTTTAGATAATTCATTTTTACGATTTATCTTAACTGCATCTAAGAATATATAAGAAAACAAATGCATAAATAAAATGAAGAAAAGAAATGCAGAAATAAAATGAAGAAAAGAAATGCAGAAATAAAATGAAGAAATAGAATGAAGGAATAAAATGCAGGGATAAAATGCAAATGATATTTCTGCATCCAAGAAATCTAAAATTCCAGAAATATAGCGTTAAAGAAATATATTTTTTACAAAAACTGAAACGATTTTACAAATGATCAAAAAAAACCCTTTTTAACGATATCACACATTATTAATTTTTCAACCACAATTCTACGCAAAATACATTCGTATATTAAGAAAGTTTATCACGATTGTGTGTTTGTGTTTTATATATTGTTTGTGTTTATCACAAAACAAAGTCTTTATTTATAGTCACAATAATTTGATTTGAAAAGCAAAGAGCGAGAATTTTAAAGAAATATTGAGTAATATTTTGATATTAGACGAGACATTGACTTGAGAGCGGCAAAGGTGTCTTGGAAGCGACATTCTTGCTATTCTTTTTATCAAAAAGATCAAAGGGAATGTGATAACCACCTCTGGGCTTTTGAAATTCGCTGGCAGACGATGTATATGTATGTTTAAAGATATATATAAAAGTAAAGGGAGGATGATTTCAGGATGAGTTGAAAGAGAGACAGAATACGACCAATTTTTCGTAAGTCCTTCGCGCGTGCACGTTCGAACCAGGAATTCCGCAATGCGGACTGTCGGGGTGAATTCGCACATCGGGCACATAACGGGTGACTCATTGCTTTCCTACAAGCAATTAATTTTCCACATCGTGCAGTAAAATAGATTTAAATCAAATTTACTTTTCCCAAAATACTCCTCTCGTTTTTTTCTCTCGCCACACTCTCGCTCAATCAACGTCTCTCGCATTACTCTACTTTAATTCAATCATTCTCAATCCACAAGCCCAAAATAAAAGGCGAATTTTCAAAAATTCATATACATTAGTTTTATTATTATGTATCATTAATATTATTCTGTTGTACGTTTTTACATTTACATTATAATTATTAACTGTATACGAAATTTGTAACGCTTGTGCAAAATTTGTAACGCTCGTGCAAAATGTGTATAATATGCTTTGTAATTTGAATTAAATTACTAACGCTCAGGCAAAATGTGTAACGCTTGAAAAAATGTGTAACGCTCGTGATGTGTGACAAGTTTTATATAAAAATCAGTTTTGTTTTGTTTTTCAAATATTTGTAGAGCTTTGAAACAGTTTACGATTTTAAACGGGTTTAAAAAAACGGAAAATTGTTTGTCTAGATTTAAATACTCAGCGACCGAAAGTGGATTAAAAAATCCCTGTAATTTACAAGAGAAATAAAACTAGGTTTAACTAGAATAAAAATATATCGAAAATTATCTGGACAACATCCACACAAGACACACTGAATCAAAATGAACAAAATATTAATGAAAATTGTTTAATTCTCTTAAATTATTAAAAAACAAAATTTCATTTATTAAAAAGGATGTAATAAAGATTTATGTAATAAAGATGTAATAAAAAATGTAATAAAAAATATAATAAAAATTGCAGCAAAGTTTTCATTATAGACAATGCCAGCTGGAACTTTTCGTTTTTTCTATAAAATCTTATTTAGAATGTTGTCCAGTTTCTGCAAGGAAATACTTGAAATGAGATCTCTCAAGTTCATCATTATTGTGAAACAAAGTAATTTTCTGATATCGATAGATAAGTATTTGTTTTTTCCCCTTTGGGTTAGTGAAAGCACAACTCGAGAAGAACTATTTTCAAATACTATTTATAGAGACTTGAAATACGTACAACTGGCATATTCCTGCAAAGATCGATTTAAGAAAACTTTGTTTTAGATTCTTTTTCATTCAATCCAATTTGTTGAAAACGTATCCACATCCTCAGTGGGACAGAGAAGATGAATTTCCCACTTTTATGGCACATTTTCGATTAAAGTGCATTGGAAATTTGTGTCAGACAATGCCAATAAATAACACAACGATTCACTTTGAAAAACAAAAGTGGTTTTGCAAAAATTAGTCATATTCATTCATCCACTTAATACTTGCCAAATTTACAATATGATTCATTTACAATTTTTTTTATTCGTAAAATCCATTAACCAATATTTCAGTATAATTATATGAAACACAATATTTCTCTGGTTAACAAATCAGTTCACGCTCAAATTCATTATTAAAATGAGAATGTAGAAAACCCATAAAAATCGCACTGTTTATTGGAAATAAATTTAGACGTAAGTAAACTCTTTGTTAAAAATAAAATTAAACGCAAGTAAACGTTTTGTTAAAAATAAAATCAGACGCAAGTAAAATAAACAATAAAGTAAAGTAAATAAAGTAAAGTAAACAAAATAAACAAAATGAACAAAATAAACAAAATGAACAAAATTTGTAAAAATGTATTTCGTGAAAAAAAAGTGAAACATAAAAACCAATACATTAATTGAAAGCATTAAAAATCGAGAAAGAGGTTAAAACAAGTTATACCGATTTTTATATAACGTTGATTTGGATTTTATGAGGTGAAGATTCGCAGACGTGTAAAAAACAGAATTGAACTTTTAAAGCAGTCCAGTCACGTTTTTGGTAGGATATGCATTAGTCATTGAATTAAAGATTTGATCAGTTCGGTATCGAATGTACTTGGCGCTTTTGGTTGTAAACAAGGGAACAAGTCTGGAGTATGTATTGTTTTGTGAAAGAGTTATGAACCAGCAAAGTTTCCTTGGTCGATATATTTTCTGGCATTCTCGAGAAAGCGTGGAAAAAAAAGGGTCTGGAAAGGATAAAGACTGCAGATGAGAACTAGAAGAGCTGTAAATGGCGTAAGCTGCCTGGTTAACCCGGTTTTATTGAGGTCAAGGAAGAGCGATGGAAAGACTTTGGTGCAAGGAGTAATTGTTATCAATGGTTGCGACCATCTGAAAAGATACGCCAATAGATAAAAACAACCATTTCGATACTCCCGAGAGTCATGGATGTCAAGATTAGCTTTCAGAGCTTCCTACTTTATCAGGGGAGTTTTTACTTCCGGCATATCTCAGACGCGAGAATCTTGATACACGATTATATCTAACAGTAATAATGACAACAATATAACAATAATAATAGTAATAATAATAATAATAATAATAATAATAACAAAGGCTTTTTTTCCTCTACTCCAACATTTGTTTTGTAAAAAAAATATAACAAAAATAATAATAATAACAACAACAAAGGCATTTTTTCCTCTCCTACATTTGTTTTGTAAAAAAAATTATAACAAAAATAATAAAAAAAAAAAGAAAGAAGCAATATAAGAACGAAAAATTCGTTTTCATTTCGTTTATTTGTTTTAACGATAAAGTCAATTGATTAAATAAAGTTTTGATGTGGGTGATAATATAAATTTGTTTAAGTTTTAATGATTTAATGTCTCTTTAAATGCATAAAGTAGAACCGATAAAGGATTTAATTTTAAAGTTGCTGCAATCTCGACGAAATGATTAAATTTCGAGATAAAACTTTCTGTCTCAAAAGGATAACAAATTGGATGGAGATAGAACCTTGAGGCTATGTAAGAAGAGTAGTTGGTTTCCTCTTCAATTGTTATGCCCAAAAAGTAGGTTAAAATTCTCTCTGCTTTAGTTTTTTCTTTTAGTTTTTTTCTTATCTAATCCTAGAATAAAAAACAACCACCGAAATTGCCAAATGTTTAATTATCTCTACCAATTTTTATCAAAATTTTACTTGTTTTTAAATTCTATTTAGTATAAACTTCTTCTAAATTTTAATTTATCGAAAGTTAATTGATATTTTAATTTATCGAAAGTTAATTGATATTTCAATTATCATTTTAATTTCATTCAGTATAAACTTTATCTGAATTTCAATTTCAAACATTAATAGCATTTTCAATTAACCTAATTTAAATTTCATTCAGTATAAACTTCATCTGAATTTCAATTTATCAACAATTAATTGCATTTTCAATTATATCCTAATTTAAATTTCAGTCAGTATAAACTTCATATGAATTTAAATTTATCGACAATTTTCAAGTATCAAAATTTTGATATATACGATGTTCATGTATCCAAATTTTAATAAATACGATTTTCAAGTATCCAAATTTAAATAAATAGGATTTTCAAGTAGGATTTGAATGGATTTTTTTATTCAAATAAAGTTGAGTTGTTTGAAAGTTATTCAAATAGATCGGTTGTTAATGTTTTGTAATTTCACAAAAATGAGTCAAAACTTGAATAATTTGTTGATATTTATTATTTACTTTGTTTTCTAAATTTTAACATACAGAATTTATGTCTCATATTGTAAACTCTGAGAAGTTTAAACTTGAATGTCCTCGTCTTAGAAACATTTAAACTTTGGTGTTTCAATCTAAATTCAAAAAAACGTCAGAATCTGGAAAACTTGAAGCGTAGGAAGACTGACTTTTATAACATGAAAGGGAGCCTCGATTTCAAGGAACCGTATATATACTTGAGTAGCCTTTATTTTAAAATTTTCAATTTTGCAATATACGATAAATGATAAAAGCTTAATTTAATACAAACTTAATACCAATATTGAAACTTTTCACCAATTGAAGAAATTGATCGAAATAACAAAAAAAAATGACAAATTGATCAAAATGACCAATTGTTCAAAATTGTTATCAATTGATCAAAATGATCAACTGTTCAAAATTGTTATCAATTGATCAAAATTGTTATCAATTGTTCAAGAAAGAATCTTTATGCAAAGGCATAAAGCGTTACAAAACAATTACAATTTCACTGCAAAAATAAAGCTCTAGAATCACAAGAACACAACACCAAGAATTCACAAATGCGGATTTAATTTGAAAATAATCAATTTCAAGTAAATGAAATATCAAAATGGCAAAAAGGCAAAAAGGCGTTCTTGGAATTAAATCTGCATGGAATGGGTTTTTTCATTCAAATCAATAATTGAGATTTAAGAATGAAAGAAGTTGAATGTGCCAAAGAGTGAAATACGAGCTCAGGTGGCCAAGTTTAATTCAATTTCGAGCAGCAGTGGTGCTGTGGCAAAGTTGTCGAAGAATAGAAAAGTTTGAGATCGTGTCGCTGATTTTACTCTTGGATTACACACACTGTTGAAGAAGCATGCGATAAAAAAAGGAAGAAAAGTTCAATTGGTGAAGTAGAGAGCTGGATTTGCCAAGACTTTGGCACGTCTTTCGACGAATCCACATGTAAAAACTGTGCCGTTGTTCTTTTCGAGAAAATCCGTATAAAACTAAGTTAAAAAAGGGCAGCAAAGAAGACCAAGACGTCTTTCAGGTTAAAATCAAAGTTGCCTGAAAGCTCCACAACAAAGTAAAGACTTTAGAAGGCATCTTCATATTTTTCAATTTTAACGACATACTACTTGTAAAACACAAGAATCATAAAACATCATATACATTGAATTTTAAAGCTTATTCTCGTTTGTTCTACTTTTCTAAACTGAATCTTAAAAGTTTGTATTTTTCTTGCAGAATATAAATCATTTTAAATATTTTTCTCCGATATTCTCTCGGCATACATAAATTTTACAAAGAGAGGTCAATGCAAAGTTCTAAGCTTAATGAGGTCAACGGAAAACCAAAAGTAGATAAGGCTTCCAGGAAGAAAAGTTTAGAAGAAGGCACTCAGTCGGTGTCGCATTTTAAATATGAAAACTTTTTCATCTCAACGTCTTTTATGAAAATTCAACATTTATTTGATGCATAGAACGTCATTTAGAGAAAACGCTAAGCTCCGTAAAGTGCTTCAAATCCACACGAATTATTGCGAAGAAACCATTTTTAACTAAAAAAACTAAAGTGAATTTCTTCTGGTTGAAATAATTATGTTCTAAAACTTGTAATAAATTCTCTAAACCAAACAGAATTCAAACATCAATTTATTTTATATTCGATATTCTAAAATGTTCTATATATAATACTAGTTTTTTAAAACAATAATAATAATAAGAATAATAATAATAATAGTAGTAGTAGTAATAAAAATAATTTTCTCCCCATATTTTATTTAATAATAATAATTATTATTATAATAATAATATTAGTAGTAGTAGTAATAATAATAATTTTCTCCCCATATTTTTTTTCTATAATTATTTTTCTCATCTACAACTATTTGCTCTCTCAATTTTCCAATATCCGTTGTATTATTTTTTCTCCAACTCAATAATGTTTTCTATCTACAATTATTTTTCCTACATTTCAACTTTTTCCCTGTATTTTCATAATTATTTCCCCCAAATCACGAATTTATTTTTCCACTCTCTGGTGAGTAGAACGGTCCGCGTGTTTTTTCTTCGAAATCTGTCTGGTCGCTTAGATGACAGCAAATTCTCTTGGTGAACCACAAATCCGTAAAAATTTATGCTCCACAGTTATTCTATCTGCAAGTGCTAATGACACTCATATATAAAAACGGTAGCTCGGGATTTTTACCTAAGTTTTCATTGTTCCCTGATTTTCTCTCTTTTATAATCAATATTCAGATTATGCCAGATGCTGCACAGATAAAATAACAGCGAATTACATTAATTTCGTAATCACTCCTCAAAGTGGCAATTTACTTAAATACCTGAAATCTCTCTTCAGAGGGAATTGTAATATTTGAATGAAACTGTAATATGATACTCGAATTAATTTATACAACGAGGATCAAATTAAATTCTACGACTGAAATAATCTTACTCTGAGAACATCTGATCTTTATGAGGAAACTTAATCTACTGATGATTTGAAAACTGATTTGAATGACGGGTTGCATAATTCATGGTATTTCAACAATAGAGAAAGCCCAAATTGTTAGACTTCAGTTCTTGAGCAAACCAACAAACATCTCCAATGGACATTGTTTCATATTAGGACTAGTTCAATACATCGAGTAAACTAAACTTCTAATTCATCAATAATTCCAAACAGAATCAATATGCCGTTCTCGAATGGCAAATAAACGTTTTGGAAATGTTCCATTTCGTACTCTGTTCATCAAGGAAGAATTTGCTTCGAGATTCAGAGCAGATAAATGTGGTTATATTTCATTTCCATCATTTTCTTTATCTTTAAGTGTTAGAATTTTATAACAAAAAATATTAACATATTCGAGAGCAGTGACAATTATTGCATAATTCGTTAAACTTCATTTTAAATCGTTCAAAATAAACCTACTTAAAAACCAATAAACTGAAAATTCAAAAACTTGCGAAGAAACTAGAAAAAACTCACCAAAATACTTTTTTCAACTGCAATATAAATGCGAAGAATTGGACCTTACCTGAAACAAAAAAAAATAGAGCATTAAATACGAATGTACATTAATTTCTCATTTAATTCACTGATACAATTAGTACGGATTTATCTTTCAAAAATATTCTTTTTATTCTGAAAAAGTTCACCCTTTGTATTATTTTCATTAAAAGACGTTTTCTCAAAAGGACAAGTTTAAAATAATTTTTTCTTGAAAAGAAACGTAGGGAAAAAGAAGAAATTATTATAAAGTTGCGACGGTGAAGAAGAAAAATAACATTTAATCCGAGTATCAAGTTTTTTTTTGAAAATACGAAACAATTTTCAATCTAAAGTAAAATATAACTCTTTCCGCTCGCGTATTTTCCTGACGATTATCAAGAAAAACATATTCAGTGATTTTAATAAAAGAATTTTGATTCTATGTATTTGAAAAGCAAGATTATGTATACATGAAACTTGAATGCGAAAGCTGTCGCTGAAAAGCTATTCGTTAGACACGTAAATGTACAAAAGTATAATCTGCATGTTTTGAAAACTTAGTTATACTCAACATAAAAAAAAGTTCATTTAAAAAAAAGTTATTAAAAAAAAGTTATTAAAAAAAAGTTATTAAAAAAAAGTTATTAAAAAAAAGTTATTAAAAAAAAATTATTAAACAAAAGTTATTAAAAAAAAGTTATAAAAAAATTATTTAAAAAAACCTTTTCTATTTAAAAAAAACCTTTACTTAAAAGACTCGCTTTTCAAAACAATCACAATGGTTCCGATTTTGATTGCATTTTATTCCTGCTTGAATTTAAAAAATTGTGTATTATTTAAAACAACAAGAATTAACATTTCAAAAAAAGATTTACATCTATCGGAGAAAAATTTAAAGAGACATTGAAAAATTTTTATTATAATAATTTTATTACTATAATTAATTAACTTTCAACATTTACCGAATTTTTCAATATTAATTCCAAAAGTGTATAGTTTGCTTAAAGCATTCGAATTTATGATTCTGTATATCGAAAAATCGATTCTTCGGAATAGTACTTCTCTCCTAATTAGAGATAATAAGTTTCTGGAAGTTCATTTTGGGATTTAGCATACAGCAAACATGCTCTCTAACAGAGAATGAATATTACAGTTGAAGCAGAATAGTGAACAAGTTAGAATTACTGGCTACTTTATCATATCAGTAATTAATTCTGCCTTTGTTAAACAAAAAACAAAAATTAAATAAAGTATTCAAAAATTTTAAAAACAATAAAAAATAAAAGAGGCTCCATAATAAATTAAAAACAATTATCTTTTGCCATTAATAATTGCATTGAATGCATTCTGATTTGTAATTATTATTTTTCCTATATTTTTAATTTCTAAATTGTAAAATAATTAAAAATGTTATCCGTAAATGTGTAAAAGAACATTATTCGTTATCCGTAAAAGAACATTTAAAAGTAATACTAATAAACGAAAGTAGTTTTTGTAGTTAAAAAATCTTAAACATCTTTTAAAAATATTAATTTTTGATACATAATTATACAAAAATATTAGAGAAAGCAAAAATATAAATAAATACATATTTTCAAACGCAAAATTTCTTCTACAAGGAAAAACAAATTTCAAAAATACAAAATGTCTCCTAAAAGGGAAAACGAATTTTCAAAATGCAAAATTTCTTCTACAAGGAAAAACTAAAAATACTTTCTTCTACAAGGGAAAATAAATTTCAAAAATACATAATATCTCCTAAAAGGGAAAACAAATTTTCAAAATGCAAAATTTCTTTTACAAGGAAAAACAAATTACAAAAATACAAAATTTCTTCTACAAGTGAAAAATAATTCTAAAATTTCCCGTTTCGAAAAGAACGAAAAACAAGTGAGTCAAAAAAATAATTCAACAAAAGTAATTTGAACTGCGTTTTGCATTTTTTTTTAATTAAACTTTTTGTCTTTAATTAAACGAGTGACCAGAGAGCAATTAACGAAAGGGCATTTAAAGGATTTAAATTTAAGAGGGAAATTTTGATGATCGAATAGCCTCTGAATTACTTTTTCTCGGGGGTTAAATGGCCACATTCTGGTGGTTCAGCATAGGACACCAGTCACGCTCAACCCGTTAAATACTCCGACCACATGTTACACGACGAACTACTTCCTAGAAGATAATTATTTTAATTAACGATACTACTCGACCCACTTTACCGCTGCTCTCATAGACTCCTGAACTGAAAGAAGAATATCGTCAAGTAAAAAGGCGCCGCAAACGCTAATTAATTTTCACATCAACACACTTAAAAATACACACTAGCAATATTATTTTTCATAAAAATATCCAGCTAACTAAAGGGCACGTCACACTAATCAAAAGTCATTCAAAAAATTAAATTAAAATCAAGAGCCATTACTGAAATAAAAACAATCCAACTTTCTTTCATCTTTTTCAATTCAAGATTGATTTTCTTGTTACACCCCAAATTCGTTTTTTGCATTCAAAGAATAAACTCAGACGTGTTTAAAAATCACAGTTGATTTTGAAAGAGTGCTCTTTTTTTATTAAAAAAAAGTATCTCGATTTCATATCATGACCTGAATGAAATAGAGTTTGTGGATTTAGAGCGGCGCACATTTTGGCAGAGTTTCGAAAAATAGAAAGAAACTTTTTCCATTGCTAACTTTCTGGCAAGCGTTGGCTACACTGACAGTAGCACTAATCGCAAAAGAGCTTCGAAAATCTATAAACACGAGTATGAAATAAAACGAATGGAGGTATACAAAACACCAGCTGAATATTTAAACCAAAGCAAAAAGAGTGTTATGAAAGAGAGCTGACAACTAGGAACTAGAAAAAGGGGAAAAAATGATGAAAGTTCCAATACTCAAGTTGGACAAATACGAGTTAAAATTGCCGAAAATTCCTTTGAATTTCTAGTTTAGAACTGTAGGTTATATAGAAATGTCACGCACTACATCAAATTGAAAGAGTTCATTTAAAATCCGTTGGAGAATGACAGTTCATTTTACTTGTCGATGATTTATAAAAAAACCAGTTTTTATATTCTTTCATTTTTCAAAAGTTTTGGATGAAGTCTCATGATAAAACGAAATGTCAATAAGAGTAGTAACCTTTTTTTTAAAAGTAGCAACAGAAATCGTTTCTGTTGAAATCGATGTCTGCAAGGAAACTGTCCACGACATGAGTTTATTTCATACAATATCAAATGTGGGAATTTTTACTTCAACGAATTTCAGTATTGCTTTTCGTTATTTTGTTTTTTTACTTTTTATTGCTCAATTATCTACATTTTCTTCCGCTTTTATTTAGTTTTCATCCACATCATTTACTTTTCAATTTTCATTTTATTATTAAATTATTCTTTATCAAAAATATTATTAAATATGTTACATTTTATTTCGTTTCATTTTGTTTCATTTCATGCATTCCATTTCCATAAATAAATAAATAAATTTCGTTGCATTTCCTTTCGTTTCATTTCATTTAGTTTCATTTCAGTGTTTCTTCGATTTTTACACAATTTTCACTTGATTGGAATTAGATCTTGAAATTAAATTTTATTAGATTGAAATTAAGTTTCATTAGATTGATCATTTTGATTATTAGATTAGATTTAATTTCGTTTGTTTGGAATTTAATGTAATAATATGGAGATTCAATTTTAGAAATCTGTAGGATAATCTTGACCAAAGATTGACCAAATCTTGAAAAAATCTTAGAAAGAAAAAAAAAGAGAAAAAGAAAAAAAAGGAAAAAAGGAAGAAAGGAAAAAAGGAAAAGAAGGAAAAAAAGGAAGAAAGGAAGAAAGGAAAAAAAGAAAAAAAAGGAAAAAAGGAAAAAAGGGAAAAAGGAAAAAAGAAAAAAAGGAAAAAAAAGGAAAAAGACAAAAACAATGCTTCCCTATGAGGAAGAAAAAGGAAAAAAAGGTGCCAAAAGTGCGCTCCTTTTGAAATTTAAAGTTATTCTACAGCAAATACTGTAAAATTTAGAATTTAAAAAGTAAAGAGTTCTTTTAAAGAAAAAACTCTAACTTAATATTATTTTTAAGGAAACAACTCTAACTTAGTATTCTTTTTAAGAAAAAATCTCCAACTCAGTATTGTTTTTACGTTAATTAGCATGTTAAAAATTTCACAGCACATACTTTTGAACCAATTGGATTTCAAAAACATGACACTTTTGTCAGTGGGGTATTTTTTCTCACTGCAGATCCAATTAATTAAATTTGAGAAATGCACATTGAGTAACTTAATTATGTGAGATTAGCATACAAAGGTGTTATTTTGCCTGAAGGTAACATTCACATAAATTATAACAGCAGCTTGCTCAGTAGAATCACTTCATTGTTTCCGTCTGAAACAGAGCTCCAAAGGGACTGGGGTGTGTGCGTGATATTCTTAATTGAAAACGAAAAATGTTAAAAACAATTTTAAAGGAAAAAATTGCTCAAAAAGGTCCAATAAAAGTAGAATCTAGAAAATGGACACTGAGCCGTTTTGAATCCCAGAGGAGCAATTTTCACAAACGTGAAGCAAACCAGCGAATCTTCTCACAAGAAAATCCAACTCTTTCTTTCTCTTTCATTGTAACCCAAAGGGACGAATAAAAAAGTTTAAAAAAATTAGTTCCAACTGAATGTCTTGAGAAATAAACTCTCGAGCAACATGCGTTTTGAATTCCTTTCAGAAAATGAATAAAGAGAAATAATAAAACAGATTAAATGAATTTCAATTTTTATAATGAAAAATGAAATTTAATAAGAATGAGATTAAATAAAAATGGGATTTAATGAAAATGAGATGGAATAAAAAGGGGATTAAATAAAAATGAGATTCAATACAAATGAGATTTTAATAAAAATGAGATTCAATGAAAATGAGATTAAATTAAAATGAACTTAAATAAAAATGATATAAAGATGATGCAGAAAGACTACCTAAAACAAATAAAGGTGACAGAAGATGTCGAATATATTTGCGACAATTTCGAAACAAATTACAATTGTGAATATTGAACATGATAAAGTAGAAAATATAAACTTGCCTACATTTGCAAGTTTAAAGGATCTAAAGGAGGCACAACAAGGCTACTTTAACTTTGAAAGCCCGTTAAACTTTTATGACATTTACGGGCAAGTATTTTTCACAACTTTCCACAAAATGTACTTGTATCAAAAACGGCAGATGCAAAAAATTATTGCTATTGTGGGGTAAGTTGACAAAAGGTACCTCAGAGCCCCTGCTGTCGTGCTATCCAATTTTTCATCATACATAAACTTTGATCAAGTAAGTAGTTTACTTTTCACTCAGAGTTCAAGAACATTTGTTCCTTATTTACCTCAGTTCTATAGAATACTAACAATTTTTGTGAAATTCCGTATAAAAGTTGAAAAAATATATATTATATTAAAATCTATACTTTTTAGTTCAAACTACGAATAGTCCCATGTTGAAAAAATCATCAAATTTTCAAACGAATTAATAAAACTTTAAAGTATTGTAAAATATGCGTCAAGATGATTCTACTCAGCAGTTGATTAAAGAAATATCTTTCCGTGTATTACCTTTTGCAAATAAGAAATGTAAGAATAATATAAAGAAAAAAAAATAAACAAAATATACTTTAATTCTCAATAAATAAATTGAATTTTAAAAAACCCCGTCTGACTATTGACGGATTATACTACTGCATTTCGCTCATTGCAAATTATTTAACAATGATCCATATTGAGTAAAAATGTTTATAAACAATTTCGTAGATAAGGTACATTTGCTTATTTCTGATAATTCAGTAGTAAAATCGGTTACAGTCAGACACTGTTTCGATAAATAAAAACAAGATTTAGACAGAAATTCGCATGTCTGACTATTCTTGTCTGCACTACTGAAAAATCAAGCAGTTTTTCTAGATATTTGAATAAATTATTCCTCGAAGTAGTTAAGTAGTACAATCACGTTTTAGTCAGACCTTTTACAGTCTCCCGAACGAATTTTATATGTACTGAATCACTACATTTTCTATTTTCATGATTAAAAAGAAAAATAATACACAGGAGGATTAAAATGATGCAAAATACTATATTATTAACTTGCATTAAATTTTAGACTAGTATTTAGCATTAAATTTTATTAATTTTTAAATTAGTATTTAGTATTAACTTTTATTAAATTTTGGATTAGTATTTAGTATTAACTTTTATTAACTTTTGGATTAGTATTTAGCATTAACTTTTATTAACTTTTAGATTCGTATTTAGCATCACCTTTTGTTAACATTTAGATTAGTATTTAATACCAGCTTTTATTAAATTTCAGATTAGTATATATTTAGTATCAACTTTTATTATTAACTTTTCTATAAATATTTAACAATTACTTGTAGATATGTTAATGAAAGTAAATAAATAAAATACGATCCAAAAGTTGGTACTATATTGTGCATGATTTCGATCGCCTCTCTTTCTCTGCGAAATAATTAATAAAAACAAAGCTTCCTCTAGGAAGAAGCAAAAATAATAAACGAAATTGGAAGAAAAAAGTAGCAGATAACTTTGATTGACAAATGCGATTATTTTATAGTTATAGAATCCGGGAAATGGAATAGATTAAAATGATGTTTTAGTAAATCCAATGATATTCTGGCGTTGATTAACACTATTCTAGGTTCATTTATATCCCTATTAATATGACAGTGTAATAAGGTACATGCAATCGCGCTATTAGCCGACGTGATGCGACTCTTGCATAGTTTGGTTGCATGAGTAGTCAGTCCATGAATACATATGTACGTATTGCATAAATAACTCAAATATATCCGCCCAGGGTTAATGCAACCGCTCACAATATCCCATCCCTCAAATTTTCTTGACAGAAAACAATATCTATAATGTACTAAAATAAATCTATCCACTAAACTTGTCCAAAAGTTAATAAAAATTACATAAAAATGTAATAACTTTCAAACAATCATCAAAGCTTCCTCTATAAGGAAGCAAACAGTACTGTTTTATTATTAAATTATTTTTTAGATACTTATCTAGAAAATAATTTTAAAAAATCTCCAAACATATTTATAAATAAAAAATTAGTTCTAGAAATTGTAACCCCTTTAGCAAAAAAAAAAAATATTTTTAAATTGATTATGAGTGAATTATAAGTTAATTATAAGTTAATTATAAGTCAATAATAAGTTAATTATAAGTTAATTATAAGTTAATTATAAGTTAATCATTAAACTGAAGTTAAACTTGTTAATTTTAAACTTGAGAAATAAAACGCAAACCTTTAAAAGAACTAGTGAATATTAATAATTTAGAGTATTTCAAACTCAATATGCGCCCGATAGATAAATAATGAGCGAAAATTAATCATATTACAAATAATGCATGAAGGAAATGTAGTCTGCAGCAACTATTAAGCATCAATTGTTTGGATAATACTAAATTTGTACCTGCGGCTATTTTCCGTTAACAAATATTCTCCTATGCAAGATTTAATATAGATTTAACAAAGGATAAATACACTATCCTGGATGAGATTGTCTAATTCATTAATTATTATTGGAAACAATAACTATTTCAATCAAAATCCCGAAATATATTTTGAAATATTATATTCTCTAGAAGCATGGCCAATTTTACTCATGAAATTGAATGGCATCATAATGAATATTATAGAATCAAGGGCACATAAATTTTAAATAATTTGTCAATTATTTACCTCTAAAATCACAATAATTCTCTCTAAAACTAGTATAATATGATAATTCTCTCTCTAAATTCAAAATCCAATATATGTGTCTCTAATGATCATGATTCCCTCTAAAACTAAAGTAGGAAAAACTGACACTTTGATTATAAGAAATTAATTTGTCTTTCTTAGAGCATAGTGTAATCAAAGAATTTTTTTAAAATGCATTTTGCTTTAGCATAGGTTCAAAATACCACGATCGGCATTAAATATATTTTATTCTGTATTGAAACCTATTTTCTTTGAAACCTATATTGTTTGAAACCTATTTTACTTTAAACATACTTTGTTTGAAACATATTTTTCTTTAAACATACTTTGTTTGAAACCTATTTTGCTTTAAATATACTTTGTTTAAAACATATTTTATTTTAAACATACTTTGCTTGTAACATACTTTGTTTGTAACATACTTTGTTTGTAACATACTTTGTTTGTAACATACTTTGTAACATACTTTGTTTGTAACATACTTTGTTTGTAACATATTTTGCTTTAAACATACTTTCTTTGAAAATAATTGTGCTTTAAACATACATTATTTTGTTTAAAACATATTTCGATTCAAACCTAATTGATTTGAAGAGATTTTGACTTGAAATAGGCTTTTAATTTGAAATTGAAATTATTAATTTGCGTGTATGTGGGCCGTCATCAAAGAGTCTCCTGAGGGTGTATCTCTGTTAAGGAGATAACGATTTTCTGTCGATGAATGGCATTCTCGGTGTTGAGCGTATAAAGTGGAATATCGAACCATTCATATCCATTAGTTGGAAAGCGAGGCATTTTCCCTAATTAACCTAATAACGTATTGCCTAATTACTTTGTTCCTGTGCTACCTGAATCGGACGTGTCGAATTATAGAAGGTGCAACAAGGTTAAAGGTAGTACAGTCGCGTGAAATATTCGTTGAATCAAATTGCCAAATTCTCCAGTGAATTGTCTCATTAAGTATACCTTCTATCCCTCTAATACCTAATATATCGCGTTACAACAATCCACAACTCGTTACTTTTCCATTAATTATATCATTCATATCTAACAACGTAATTAGTCTTTGATTTTTCCAAAACAAAATCTATAATACCACCAATCGCATTACAAATACATACAAAAACACTCATATTGATCACAAATGTTTTATAAGACGTAAGACAAAAAATGTCTTACATTAAGAAACTTTTGTTCCACTTTTAAGACACTTTTGTACCACTTTTAAAACACTTTTGTACCACTTTTAACGCCCTTTTATCCCACTTTTTGCACTTTCTATTGAATCGTTCAAAATTGAATTTGCTATATACGTTTTTTACAATGCAATTAATAGCCTACTTTTTAAAAGTAATAATATAGTATAAAGCAAAGAAAAGTAAAAAACTGAGTACAATTTAGAGCAAAAAGAAAATGTTTATCAACAGAGCTATTTAATCAAATTAAAATGCTACTTTATGAAAAGACGACATTTTCCGTGAGAGGACATTATTTGAATATTGAATGAGGTGAAGTGAAAGAAATAAATAAATGCCCGAGGCATGCATAAACAGTGACGATAAATGTTCCAAGAAAATTTTAAATTATAAGAAAAGAACAAAATGCACTTTGCTTCATTTCCGATTCACTTAGAAAAGCAATCTGCAGTTCTTCACCTAAATTCGCTCTTCTCTCAGTCGCAGCGTTTGGTTAACTCAACATCGCCGAGAAACTAGGAAAATGCGGCGCTTTCAACTTTCTAGATTTACCCCATTAATGAAAAAGTTCGTCAGTTAATTATAGACCCAAGGTCTTTATTTTAGAAGCCACATCATAGTCCATTAGACTGATTACCTTATTATTCAATGACGAGTTAATGCTAAACATTTTAAAATCAAAGAGAAAAGCCTTTTTCAGAAGGAACACAAAAATGAAAAAAGCTTTCACTTAAGTACATGCAGATCTAAAAATGAAAGTCGATTTAAATTTTTAATTTTCTGATTAAAGGGATCTGGAAAGGAAACAAAGTTTTATGAAAAAAGCATTAAAAATAGTTTAGTGTTAAATATAATATAGAGTGCAAAATTGACTTTTTTAAAGTGCAAAATTGTGTCAAATTATAATATGACACGATTCCGCACTTTGAAAAGTTCATTTTTCCGAGAGCAGTAGAGGCTAAATTACTATTGAAGAAGTTTTGTATTTTTGGAAATGCTATTATTATGTAACTAAAAAAATGGTCAACAAGTTACGTACGATATGTTGCTCGCACCCAAGGATTTCTTGAAGTAGCAAGTTTCGATAATAATCCAATGTTTTGTTATCCTCGAATATTAAACGCAAACAGACAAGATAATTCAAAAACAAAAAGAATAAGAAATAAGAATTCTTATTACTATTATTTTTATCTTTGTTCTTATTTATGTTATTATTATTGTTATTTTTGTTTGTATTTATGTTATTACTATTGTTATTATTGTTATTACTATCTTTATTAAATGTTATTATTTTATATTAGATTATTACACTGTTAAATAATTATTGATATAACTTGCAATAAAGACAATGAGACAACATTTCTTTCATGAAGATGTTAAATCCGGTTTTTTAGCAGAAATTCCCTGACTTCTGAACATCCATTTAAAACAGTGGTTAAACAATGGAAACTTTAATTTAAAGGAAAGAACCACCAGCAACCGAGATACTGATAATTAAGGAAAGGGTTGATTCATTTTATTCAATTTCAAGGAAATAAAAGAGAAAGAGCTGTTTCGCGCGGATGAAACGCTCTTCACTGACGGCTTTTGTAAATGTTAAAAAAGAAGACATTTTAATTAAGGAGAAAAAGCAACCGATTATAGAATCTATACAAAAGTTTCGTTAATATTATAAAACTATTCATATAGTTTCAGAAAAAAATTCATTACAAAAATAATATGCATCTTATCAAAGACATTATTCTCTTTCAATTAATTAAAAATTAATCGATTTTTTTAATAACCTAATTCACGACTGGAAATGAAAAGCAAAGAGGGCACAAAAAATTGTAAAAAATTTAAAAAGAAGTAAATGAAATAGAAAAATTACACAAGAAAAAAATTAAAAAGATAGACGTACAAAAGAACAGGAAATTCAATGGGAAATATGAAAGAAATGGAAATTGAATAAAATGCAAAAGGAGTGGAAATTAAATAGAGAAGAAATACGTAATAAATGAAAATTAAAGGAAAAGGAAATTAAAGTTCAATAGGATACGAAAGAAGTGGAAATAAAATAGAAAATAAAATAATTGTATTAATGAAAATTAAAGGAATAAGGAACGGAAATTAGAGGAGAGGAAAATGGAAACTGAATAAAGAAAGAAGTGAAAATTACATGAAAGAAGTGGAAATTAAATAAAAGAAGAGGAAATTAAATAAAAGAAGTGGAAATTAAATAGAAAGGAAATACGTAATAAATTAAAATTAAAGAGAAAATAAACGGAAATAAAAGGAAAAGGAATTGGAAATTAAATAAAATACGAAAGAAATGGAAAGTGAGTGGAAAATAAATACGTAATAAATGAAAATTAGTACTAATAAAAATTAGTACTATTGAAAATTAGTACTATTGAAAATTAGTACTATTGAAAATTAGTACTATTGAAAATTAGTACTATTGAAAATTAGTATTATTGAAAATTAGTACTAATAAAAATTAGTACTAATGAAAATTAAAGAAAAAGAAACGAAAATTAGAAAAGGAAATGAAAATTAAATAGAATACGAGAGAAATAAATTACACAGAAACGAAATGCGCAATAAATGAAAATAAAAAAAACGGCATATAAATTGCAAAGAAATATAAAATCCTAATTTATTATCTAAACGAAATGAAGAAAGTAAACAACAAAAAAAGAAACTCCTGAAAAATGAAGTTCATTAATTTACGAAAAAATGTGTCCACAAAATGAAGAAACTGAAAATGATGAAACGAAACTAGAAAATAAATGAAAATAGAAAGAAAACGAAAACATAATACAAAAAAATGAAAAAGAAACAAAATGAGAAAATAAAAGCAATAAAATTGAAAATTGAGTCAAGAAAGAGATGAAACTAAAAATTGAAGAGATTTTTTTGTTAAAAAAACAAAATTGCTCCTTGACCTCTTTCACAGAGCTTTTGTTGAATTGAAAGTCTCGTTAAAAGTGGTATCTTACATATTTTATGGGATGGAATGATTCAGTCAAACTTTATAGATTGAAACTATGCGTCTAGAGAATTGCAGCGTTAACTTCCTTAGAGGCAACTTAGGTTTGTCGCTGCGGTATCGAGTCTCTTCATGAACTTTGCCCGACCTAGCCTTGCTTTTCTTCATCTCACAGAGCATATAACACGGGCAGTTTGTAATCTGTAAAGTTGCAACTCGAGCTCTGCAGGCCCGTCGTGAATTTGCTTTCAAGCTTCGACCACATCTGAAACAGTATCTTTTGGCCACAGCATCTACTTGTATTGCCAACTTTATATCAAAAGTAGGCCAAATGTGAGTTTCGATCAAGTAATTACTCACACCAAGCATCAAAGCACCACGACCAAAAGTTCTTAATCTCAGAATTGATAGGCACTCTCTTAAATGGAATCCCAGAAATAATCTCGTAATTCATTTTTAACGGATTTAATAAATTCATAAATATCGCTCAAAACAAACTCAACGCAAATTTTAAAATTGAATAAAACAGATTAAATAATATAAAAGATAGAATAAATACAAAAGATCTTTATTTTTTTCCTACTTCGGAAATTAATGATCAGAGAAGTTTCTGGAAAATTATTAATTATTTTTGCCGGACAAGGTGGTGATTACTTTTTTCCATCTCTGCACACGAATTTTCACAGTTTTCTTTCTGGGGAAAAAAGTTTTTTGCCTCGAGTGCTTCTGGCTATTCTGGGGAGTATTAGCAAGTTCCACATATGCAACAGAAATGAGCCAGATACTATTTTGACCCAAAAAAAAGAGTCGATCGAGAATAAAGGGGAAACTTTATAGTAGAAAAAAAAGTAACGATAACGTGGAACTTATTTTCCCTTTGACCAGCAACAGAAAAGATTTATGAATAATGTTAATCGTGAATCAAGATCATAAAGGAAGTGAATCGTTTTTTCATTTTTTTGTAATCTTACAATAATAGATAATTCGACAAAGAAATTGGTAAATTCTTGTTTAATTTAAGAATCAATTAATGTTACAATCAATTAATTGTTAAAATTGTTAAATATAAATTTTTAAAGACTGTTTCAGAAGAGTACCAGTTGTTTTAAAAATGGAAATTATTTTAAAGACGTAATTTTCAAAACTACGTTAAAATACGTTTTCACTGAATATAGATTTGGAATTATTGTTAATATTTCCTGGAGTTTGGAATATGTAATTCTATTATGATAGTAAACATTGTAATTTCGGAAATTGATTAGGATTGCTGTATCGCACGCTTATTAATTTGTATCCGCTTGACAATCATGTACATTAGATACATTGTTACAAAATACAAATTGATCATCTCAACGTTCACTAGTCTGGGGCCGCATGGATCGAAAATTCAATACTCATCGTGCTTTGACCAGGAAATGGAAATTAATGTACCAAGATCATAGAGAGCTTCGAAATGTTCGTTCGTAAAAGCTTTACCCTGTAGTGAATGTATGTGAGAAAGGGGACAAAAGACAATAAATGAAGATATCAAAAGAAAGGTAGTAAATATATTGTTGCCTCCGCAAAGTCACTTTACAGGATTATAAGCATAAAACTGTCAGATGCGCTCACATAGCAATTTTTAAGTTATAAAAAATTCAATTTTAAATTACAAAAATTAGGCAAATTATAGAAAGCTAAATTACAATTATAAAAAACTAAATTACAATTATAAAAAACTAAATTACAAATAAAACTAAATTACAAATAAAACTAAGTTACAAATGAAACAAAATTATAAATTACAAGAATTATAAACGACTACACAGTTTTCTTGAAAGTATCAACTTAAGACCAAAAAGTATCAATATCAAATTGATTACAAAATCTTCATCAATTTGATTTTTTTTTAGATCAATTTGATACTTTTAAGTAAACTGTGCTTAAGACCAAAAAGTATGAAATTGATCACAAAAAGTATCAAATTGGTCCCAAAATCTTCATCAATTTGATATTCTTGATATAAATTTGATACTTTTAAGTAAACTGTGTAAATTTTAATATATAAAAAAGTAAAATCAAAGACCTAAAAACATTTGTGTATAAACTGTCTTTTAGAATAAAAAATTAATCACCGCGAATTAAAAATTTACTCAATTAAAGAAAAGTTAGCAAAAGAGTGCAAAGTCAATTTAAAACAAGAATTGCATTCATTCAAGGTATTCTGAATTCTCTTCAAGAAGAAAGTTATAGATTTCAGCGTCACTTAATTAAAGACGCTTACGCTATATTTAAAAAGTTTTCTAAAATAAACTAACTTTAATAATAAAAAAGACTCATTGAATGTCAAAATCCTTCAGTAATTCTGTCAATTTAATTAAAAGTTTGAAGAAAGTTCTAAAACAAGTTCTACTAATTTTACTTCCGTTTGTGAAATAAGAATTTAATTGACAATCGTATACTTTACACATACATAGCAATAGAACGGAACATTTTCATAACCAAAAAATGAAACTTTATTTTATATGTGAAATTAAAGTCACACATGATACCTCAAAAAAAAAAAAAAGTTTACATTCATTATTAATGGTTGCGCTAAAGAATTTTTATGGTCAACCGCAAGAATGTAGGTCGTATACATTTTTTTCAAAAAACAATTCTCTTACTTTCCAAAAAGGAAGGCAAAAAGCAAAACATTCTTTCAGAAATATATGTATGTATTCAAATATGTATGCATTAAAATTATATATAATATAAAATATACGTAATTTATTAAATAAGAGAATCATTAATTTAACGTTTTGACAAAAAATTTGTCCTCATCAGAACTAAAAAGAATTGTATTAAAAGTAAATATTCTACATAAATAATATATACAGTAAGAAAGATTTCAAGATAGACAGTAGAAAAAGTAAACACAGTCAGACAAACGCAGGAAGGATTTAAAACAAGCCAGTAGAAAAAGCAAACATAGTCAGACAAACGCAGTAAGACAGATTTAAAACCAGTCAGTAGAAAAAGCAAACATAGTCAGACAAACGCAGTCAGACAAATTATAAAACAATACATACAGTAGAAAAAGCAAACATAGTCAGACTGATTGAGTAATAAAAGATTTAAAAACATTCAGTAGAAAAATTAAATATCAGTAGAAAAAGCAATAAATGTCAGACCAACGAAGCAAAAAATATTTAAAATAAGACACTAAAAGAAGCCAGCTAATGCTTCATTTTGTCTGACAATTTTTGCTTTATCTACTGTTTTATTTTAATTCTCTCTTGCTGCGTTGGTCTGACTACGTTTACTGTTTCCACTGACTGGTTTTAATTTTATCTTACTGCATTGGTCTGACTATACTTGCTTTTTCTACTATCTGGTTTTTAAACTTTTTTGCTGCGTTGGTCTGACTATGTTTACTTTTTCTACTGATTGGTTTTAAATCTTTCTTACTGCGTTGGTCTGACTATGCTTGCTTTCTCTACTGCCTGTTTTTAAATCTGCCTTACTGTATAAAGAGAAGTTTATATCTGCTAGGAGGATTTTAAAAAATAATAACACATGTCTGAGTAAAACATGTTTATACTACTTTACTTCAAATATAAATTAATTCTAATCTAATAATCTATTTACGTGAAATCTTCCTCTATATTGATATTTTCTATATTTAATGGATCTTAAAAATCAGTAAAACATCTGAGAGGATACGAACGCAGCCGAATAGTTCAAAAAATAAAAATATAATCCGAAAATAGTCAAACATACAATTTTCAGTTAAAAATCCAATCTTTACACGCTACACAAAATTACGCACATTTTCAGCAGTTTTCAAATTTTTACCTTTGATTTAGAAAAAAATATATAAAATTCTTTCATTCTGATTCACGAGAAAAATATGTAAAACCCTTTTATCATCTTTCAAATTCTATCCTTGCGATTTAGAAAAACATACCCTAATATTCTTAATACCCTAAATACCTAATATTTAAGATTTTTTAATCTTCTAAAAAAAGCACCCAAATCCATAAAAAATCGTGCTAAATAAGTTGCCCAGGAGCGTATATAATTTACAAAATAGCTGAAGCATATTTTGGCGAAAAAGTGACGAGTTTTCTGGATATAAATGTGAAGATTTAGGAGCGTTGAAAAATGACTTTAAATATTTACTCGAGAGTGATGAGAGTGTATACTTATCGTAGCTTTTCTGTAAAAAAGGATAAGCAAAACCGCAGCAGACGGAAATGTCGTCTGGTGGACCACTCATGGTGGTCGAGGGTGTATAATCCATATACGTCGGTAGCTAAGTATATGTGGGCGCTTTTTGTATGCATGTATACGTACAAGGTGGGGCAACAACTGTCACACGGCACAGAGTGAATAAAGCTTCTCTTCTTTCACTTTGCACGATGCTAATGTATTCTATTGAAAGCGGCACACGGCAACTGAACCAACAACAATTGTCGTGTTTTGAATAATGAAAATGACATCGCTGCAGTCATGGATTGCATGCAATATAGCTAGCCTCTTTCAATAAACCGGCGGCAAAAATTACACGTGTTACTTTCGCGCGGACCGCAAAAACGTATCTCTGTCTACTCAATGATTTTTCACTCTTGATAATACCAGCATTATACAGCCTGAAAAATTAACTCGTCCTTTTCATTGACCTTTTCCCTATAGAGTCAATTTTAAACCAAAATTAAATTACAGCAATTCCTTTAGAGAATATTTTTCCTGACATTTTTTATTTGCAAACGATTTTATAAACGAGAGGAAAAAGAACATAAAAGCTTTTTGAAGAAAATTTTCAATATTTCATTCTGTTTAATGCACTCTGGAAGTTTGAATATTCCACTTGATTCAATTTCTATCTTTAATATGCGGATTTAACCAAATATTCAAATAAATATGTTGTTTTACTAAGCTTGTAATTAGTTTAAACGAAAGGAAGTTTTTGTTAAAAGCAACCATTTATTCAAATTAATTTTATAAATTTCTTTTTGTTAAAAGCAACTTTTTATTACAATCCATTAATTTGATAGAATATAATTATTTATGAATTCTAATAAACCCATTGATTGGATTAATATCACAGTGATCCCACAGGAAAAACAAAATGTTAAATTTCAAGATGAACTTGGATTTTTACAGGCATATGCCTGTAGAATTCCAATTTATCTTGGAATTTAACAGACGATGCATTGAAAAAGAACATTTTGTTTTTTCTGTGCCGTGGGGATCAAATTGATCCAGAAAAGCGAATCAAAATGTTGATGTGCAACTTTTTGATTCGCTTTTCTGGATCAATTTGATCCCCACTGATCCTTGGGATGTAAATATTAACGTGTATTGAAAATTTTATAAAACTTTGCAAGCATGATAAGCATACCACTGAAGTTTGCACCCTTTTTTTTAACGAAAAACTAAAGCACATTTCTTGACTCAATCATATTATAATAATATAAAATCATATATTATTATAAAATTATATATAATTATTATATCATTATTATAATATATTTATTTCAGGGGTGGGGACGAAATTGGTATATTTGTTCCGTTCCGTGACAATGAAACAGAACGAAATTCAATCTGACTTTTGTTCCGTTCCACGGCACGGAACGAAAATCG
>WNHD01000891.1:0-30098 GCA_011057455.1 Ganaspis sp. Gsp50
TACATAATCAGGAAATAATTTCCTTGTAAAAATCGAAAGGGGAATTCAGTTAGTTTTTAAGATTTATTAATACGAGAAATAAATAAGTTTGTGAAAATTTAATATAATATATATTATATAATATATATGATTGTAATATAATTCTGTAAAATAGTAAATTAGAACTCAAGGTTTTTTATTTTCTAAGAACCCATTAAACTAGTCGCCTTGTCACCAAAACTTCGCATTTGTATCTGTTTTCTGCAAAATTGTTATTTTTCAATTCTTTGTTGGGTACTTTTTACAATGTGTAACAAATATTTGGATTTAATTTTTAGATCAATTTCATTTGAAAAAACATTTGGGTTTAATGGTGAAGAAATAATCAAGGATATATATTTTTTATTTATACATCGTAAATCAAATATTATTTAATGTCTGTAAAACAAATACATTTTTAATTTTTGTAATAAATATTTTTCCACAATTTTGCACTATTTGTTCAATTTTTCAAATTTGTTGGATTATTTTCATTTGCATGAGGGCATCTTCCGAAAAGCCAACTAAAAGCTCGTGATATAACTGGTTTGAAACGATCTATTTTTAAAAGTAGAATGTAAATTAAATTGCAATTTAAAAATATACAAAATTATTATGTAATAAATTATTCTTGGCTTTAAAAGGTCAAAAATGGGTATGAAAAAGGTGGTCAAATTTTTTGCTCACTTGTAAACATTGGAATAGGCATTTCTTCATATTTCTGCAAAAGACTTTCTGCATTTTGTTTTTTTCTTTTTCTCGTTTCGCGTTTTTTTAAATAAATCTCCTGCGATGTCATTTTATGATTATCATTGTCATTAAAACAAATTGATTCATTTTCATTGACAGTACAATTTTTCGTATCAATTTCCGGAGATTTTTTTATTTCCATACATTTCTTGATTTTTTTATTTTTTTGATTTTCTTCTTTATCAATTTTTATCTCTTTTTTAGATTCATTTAATAACTTTATTTTAATCAAACTTTCCTCACTTTCTGTTGATTTTTTACGTCTTCTCGGTGTTCTAGTAAAAAGATTTAAACCAAAAATGTTCTTCACTTTCATTTTTTTTAACATTATTACTACAATTATTTGTTTTAAATTAACATTTTCATATTTTTTTTAAAAAAACTGCAAATTGCAAACTATGCACTTTAAAAAATATTTTTACAAAATTTATCGAATATTTTTCAGTTAACATAAATTTTCTATTATTAGTAATTTTACTGCAAATTGTAATTACATGCTAAGACAAATAATTTATTTTTCATACATCCGGAAAACTTACTTTTCAAAGAAAACCTCATTAACATATTCTTCATTTAATTGATTTTCCATATTTTTAGCTTCAATTGTATCACGAGTAGATTTTAAACAAGGATATTTTGAAACAATTTCTTTTGTTGTAACAACTTTGCAAACACTTTCATTTCGCTTTTGCATTTGCTATTTTAAATAATTTCATTTTCTTAATTAATCAAAACTTATTTTTTATTTTATTTTTTTATTGCAAAATTTATTGATTGTATTTTTTATTTTTGTATGTTGTAAAACTTTTTTTTTTGCTTAAAATCGTGAAAGTAAAATGAATTTTAAATTTGATAACATTCACTTATTTTTATTATAAAATCGTACCTTTTCTAATTTTAGACTTATCTTGTCGACTGGGTGATAATTAATAACAGGGTCATAATTTCCAGTTGAAAAAAATATAGCTGATCTGGTAGTTTTATTGTCATCCGCAAAATAGTGGTTTCTATTTTCAGTTTGGTCGGAATTTGAAGTTAAAATAAAATACTCGTGTTCTTTTCTTTCTTTTCTTCGATTTTTTAATTTTTTGTTCGTCTCGTGATTTCGATAGCGAGTTGTCGGATATTTTTTAGTATCATTTTTTAGAGTGTCTAAAATTTGTATACTGGATTCCTTTCTGAATGGGTATAATAAAAATAATACACGCAGATATAGAATTAAAATAGCGGTAATAATGAAATAATAAAATAGTAGAATAATAAAATATTGAAATTATAAAATTATAAAATAATAAAATAGTAAAGTAATAAAATGATAAAATGATAAAATGATAAAATGATAAAATGATAAAATAGTCAAGTAATAAAATATAAAATAATTAAAATAATAAATTAATATTAATAGTAAAATAATAATAATAAAAAGAATGCAGGTAAAAGAACTATTTTTGCGGTAAAAGCAAAAACTGCGGACTTTTACGAATAAATAAAATAAAAATAAAATAATGGAAATAATGATAAAAAATGAAATTATAAAATTATATAATAATGAAATATTTATAATAGTAATAATTATAATAATATTAACAATTTTTGTTCTATGAACTGTAAGTCCTGTGAATTATTGAGTCCATTTTGGTATTCAAATTCGCAATTATCATAAAAATTCTCGGAGACAATGCTATCAGCATCATCAAAATTTTTTTTGCTGAAATCAACTTCATTTTCTTTCAAGCAGAGAACAGTTTTCAATCCTTCTGCAAAATTATCAATTAAAAGGCAGCATCCTCTTCGCGCATCTGCATTTTCAAAAGAAGAAAATTGCACCTTACGTTTTAAATTAATTTACATACAATTATACATTTAAACAAAACGTAAAATATTATATTTACATATACATATAAAAATATAAGCAATTATACTTTAATTACTTACAAGAACGAGAGTCAGGTATATAATACAAAATTACTCCAAATAAGAACGAAATAACTACTGAAAAACGTTTCATATAATTTATCCATTGTGTAACTAATCCGTCTGAATTATTTGCATTATCTGTAATTTATTTATTATTTATTTATTTTTTATTTATTTCTTTTAATTCTGATTAGTTTTTAGTTAAAGGGCGTCTTTATTTTGTAGCCCTTTCACTGTAATGAAATAAAATAATATATAAAAGTATTATTTATTATTTATTTATTACGGTATCAATTAAGTTTTCAGTTCCAAGCAATTAATTAAAATAATGTCAAAACTTTTCAAATTTATGTATTTACTAAAGCAACAAAAGTTTCTAAAAACAAGACTAGAGAAACGATAAAGTTGCTACGAAAAAGTGAAGAACTAAAAATAGTGGTACATTATTTTTTTCTAGACATAAAATAATTTATAGAAATAAACGCATTTTTAAGATCTTAAATTGGTTAAGAAAATAATAACGAACTGCTTCTTTTACATTTTGTTATTATTTATTAATGTTAAACCTCTTTTTTTAAAATGAATGTTTACTTTAGATTTTATTCATTATTATTATTTATTATTATTATTATTATTCTTAATTAATATTCATTATATTGTATTATATTTTATTTTATTGTAATATTCATTATATTTTTATTCATTCATAAATTTTTATGTTTAATTAACTTGTTTGGTTAAAATAAAAGTGACTTACGACCCGAGTGACAAGAAACACACACAAAATTCAAAACCACACACAATGGGACTAAAAATTTCATAACTTTTACAAATTTTTAGTAAAAAACGGTGCCAAACATGTTGAAAAATTTAAAAACCTAAAAACCCAACTGAAGAAATAACAACTTGAACTTGTTCAGTTTTTGAAGAAATACCGAAGCTTGCCACCGATTTCGATTAATCGAAATTTTAATTTCTACTATTATTATTAATAATAATACTTAGTTAACGATAATAAATGACGACAGTTCATTCTAAAATAAAATTATAAAATTAATTATAAATATTATATATTATTATTCATAGAATAAATTAACTCAATATTTTTATTGTATTGTTATTTTTATTATCAAATAAAATTTTTTAAAAATTTAAAAAAGTGTATCTTCATATAATGCATTGATATCTTGAAGGCCTGATTTATTTATTTTAATTTATTTATTTATTTTCATTGTTTATCTTTGTATTCAGTTCTATTTCTGACCACCAGGTTGAAACAAAACATAATAACCTATTCTCGGTTGTTACAAAAAGTCTCACCAGATGGCGCGCCACACTAGCGGAGATTCTACGAACATCCGAATCCCTTAAAATAATTTTCTTAAATTAGCTTCAGGAATTGAAGAGGAAAAATAAAATTCAAGCATTAAGATACGTATCTTAAGATTTTATTTTGCTGGTACTTTACAATATAATACAAATGATTTGAATCTGTCGATTCAATTTGAAATTCGTACATACGGTTAGCGGTGATATAGTGCTAGGTGTACAAGCAAGGACTCGAACTACGCGCTAATTAGTATGCACAATTGTCTCTCTGATTACTAATAATTGTCAAACATCCAGGATAATTAGGAAAAAAAATTTCTTTTTTCCTTTTTTCGAAACATCAAATTCAGAGAGCCAGACAAAGAAAACTACAATTCTACACTTTTCAAGTGTCCCCTAATTTGCAAAATTCGTGATTCTCGTGAAAATCTGATAAATCGTATTTTTAAAAAAATCGCACATTTTGAATACTTTCTCATTATTGATGAGAATGTAAAAATCGAAAAAAATCGTATTTAAAAATCATATTTAACAATTGTATTTAACAATCGTATTTAAAAATCTTATTTAAAAACCGTATTTAAAAATTGTATTTAAAAATCGTATTTAAAAATAAGACGATTTAAAAATAAGACAGAAATTCATTAATATGAATTGTGTTATTATTATAAATTTAATTATGTATTCGAGTATAAATTAAATTGCATTATTTGCTAAATTATATAGCCTGTCTTTATAATTAACTTTAATCTTTGATGTTCAAGTTTCAAATTCAAATATGTAGAACAATGAATACTTGTATAATACTATTATATAAGTATAATAAGTTTTTTATGTAAAGATCCCGAATTAGAGCAGCTTGACGGTGCAAAGTAGTCACGGTCTGTTTGAACCGTTACGTCCAATGGGTCCAGAGTGGGGGAACCACTTTCAGACTTCGGCACACACTTAAGCATTGTTCTATCTATTTTACTTTAATCCACATTTACAAATAATGTAATAATAAAAAACATCAATTATTATTGAAAATTTCCTAGTCATTTTCAAACCATAAAATTCAATTTTCAACAGTACTTGAAAATTCAATTTTAAAAATTAATTAAAGGTTTGAAAACTCAAACTTAGAAATGAATTATACACTTTTTGAATACAAGTTTAAAAATGACTTTTTAATACAAATTTAAAAAGGACTTTTTAATTTAAATAGAAAAATGATTTTTCAATATAAATTTAAGAATGAGTTTTAAATATAAATTTAAAAATATTTTTTCAATTTAAATTTAAAAATGAATTTTGAATATAAATTTAAAGATGAATTTTCAATATAAATTTAAAAATGAATTTTCAATATAAATTTAAGAATGATTTTTCAACATAGATTTAAAAAGCATTTTTAATAAAAATTTAAAAACGACTTTTTAATATGAATTTAAGAATGTCTTTCTGATATAAATTTAAAAATGATTTTTCATCATAAAATGATTGTTTGTCATAAATTGGAAATTGAATTTCAAGAATAAATTTTCAATTAAATTTGAAAAATATTACAAATAGTCATCAGAGCTAGAAAGTAAAATTAATAAAGGAAAAATTCAAGAACTTTTCTCTTTCAATTCATTGAGATTTTTACACGAGAAGCTCGATTTATTACAAAGTAATACAGAATTAATTGAAATTCACAGTTTCGGATTGAAAGCGAAAGATGTGGATTCGAATTAATTCGTCTGAAGCACACGTAGCTGTCCACGCATTCACACCGATAAGAGATCCGATTGAAAAAAAATACAAAAACTAAATAATCGCGAACGGTATCGAATCCATTCACGTCTATTTTGAATGTTGGAATGAATAAAGTATATAATTATTATCAATCACATAAAAGACGATTTCGTGAAATCCTACACGGACAGGTGCTCGTTGCATTGTGTTAGACAAATATAATACTACAAAAGTGTACAGTACAGTACAATTATCGATACAATACGGTACAATAAAATAAAATGTATTATTAATAATACAATAACGATTATGCTCGCCTGGACAGATCTTTTCTCGGGGTGATTCACTACCTTAATCTCTATTTAATATCATTATTTTATCTACTTTGAAGTGTAATTTATTCTCGTGTTTTTGTTTCGTCGGTTTTTTTCTACGATTTTTTGTAATTTGTGAAAGTAAATTTTTATTCTGTAACATTTTTAATTAATTAATTAATTAATTGTTAATACAATATTTTAACAATATATATAATAATATATATAATATATAATTTTTACAATTAATTAATTAATTAATTGTTAATACAATATTTTGTATTAATAATTAATTGATTGTCGGATTGATTGATAAATTAATTGTTACAATACAATTAATTGTTAATACAATATTTTGTATTAATAATTAATTGATTGTCGGATTGATTGTTAAATTCTTCTCTTAATTCTTGATTATAATTCTTGATTATAATCAATTTATTAATAAATTAATCATCGGATTGATAAATTCTTATCAATTGTTTGATTAATTAATTTATTAAATCAATCATTAATTCACTCGTGAAATTTTGTTTTGTTTATTATATTCTAAAACTATTGTTTTTTTTATCTACTTTGTAACTTCTAATTTATATATCTAATTTAACAATTTATTGAGTTTATTCATTAACTTTAACTTTCCATTTATCTATTTGTCAAATATTCAAATACTTTTTAACAATTATCTTGTTTAATTATTTTTTTCAATTATCTTTAAATTCCTTTAATATTAACATTTCAACAATTTATCTACTTTATTTAATTCTCTTAAAATACGAATTTGAACAATTCGTCTATTTAATTAAATTTTATTTTAACATTCAATTTCAACAATTCACGAGAATTTATCTGTTATGTTTTATTTTTTCAATCAATTTAATTAATTAGCAGTTCATTTAATTCACAAATTAAATTTCACACACTCGACACAACCTTGATTTCATTTTGTTCTTTTTATCCTTAAATCTGTTTTATTAAACTTCTCTTGAAAATTGTTCTTATAATTTGTCCTTCGTTTTTCTCAATTGTCAAGTCTCTTTTTCCTTAATTTCCCCCCAAGTAAAATTCCCTTCAATTTGTCCTTAGATTAGTTTTTGCTTCCTCATAGGGAAGCATTATTACTATTATTTCTTCAACCAGACTTTTTTAGCAACTTGAAACCTGAAAGATTGAACTTGATTCTTGAATTATCTTCAATAGTCAATCATTCAATGAATAACAAAAACACTGAAAATTTGAAAATTAATAAATTTAGTTCATTTCAGTGAGAAAAATAGATAACGGTTATCATCAATTTGATAAGTGGTACCAGTTACCAGAAAAGTAGTACCACTTACCAACAAAGTTGGTAAGTTGCCAACAAATTAGTACCCTTTACCAAAAAGTAGTACTAATTGCCAACAAAGTGGTACCAGTTGCCAACAAATTAGTGCCCTTTGCCAAAAAGTAGTACTAGTTGCCAACAAAGTGGTACCAGTTGCCAAGAAAGTAGTATCGGTTACCAACAAAGTAGTACCAATTACCAACAAAGTAGTATCAGTCACCAACAAAGTAGTATCAGTTACCAACAAAGTAGTACCGGTTACCAACAAAGTAGTGCCAATTACCAACAAAGTAGTATCAGTCACCAACAAAGTAGTACCAGTTACCAACTAAATTGTACTAGTAACTAAGAAAGTTGTACCAGTTGCTAACATAGTGGTACCAGTTGCTAACAAAGTGGTACCAGTCGCTATCAAAGTGGTACCAGTTACTACCAAAGTGGTACCAGTTACTACCAAAGTGGTACCAGTTACTAACAAAGTAGTAAAACTGACCAAATTGTACCCGTTACTAAAAAAGGCACTAGGTACCAACAAAGCAGTAACTACCACCCATAACTCCCTCTTTTTAAATTTTATTTTATTTTCTTTTAATAAAAGTAATTTATCCATTTATAAATTATAAAGAACAATTTTCAAAAGACTTAACAAGCTTCTTAATAAGTTAAATGAATAATTCCCTACAATGTTTTTGATAAATCTGTTTCAGAAAATGGAAACAACTGGAAATTTTGCAAGGAAATAAATTACACGAAAAATAAAAGTAATATCAAACCCAAATCACAGATGATGCTGAACAGGCGACAGAAATGACGACTTTATACACAGAGCGAGGAGGAGGAGAAGAATGACGTGAATGAAGAGATGAGACTTGTCAGATCCTGAGCTCCAGGGAGGAAATTAAAATATACAAAGGTGCAATATAAAATAGAAATCCTCACCAAAGAGTTGTCTCCTTAGGATTGAGTCCGATTTAACTGATAAATGATGGGTCATTTTGATAATTTAATAAATAAGCACTCGAATCATCCGAATCGCCCAGGATACGACTAAGAGAAAGGAACTCGTGCAGGGCGAAACAGGCGCTAAAAGTGAGGCTAAAATGATCCTCGTCCGAGATAGAGTCCGGATGCTGCCCTTACGCAAAGGACGATTTCATTTTGTTGAGCGCATTCGTCAGATGGGTCATCTCGAGATTTAATTGCGAGACGAGGTTCTCCAGCCTCTCCACGCTATCGAGGACCTCCACACGTTGTGTGTGAGGGTTGAATCTCACCTCGAAGGGTCGACTCATTGTGCTCACCCAGCGACGGAATTTCTCCTTGGCGTCTTCGAAACTTTCGGCAACGTAGTAGACGGGCTGGTAGTCCTGGTCCTGGTAGGGCTGAACGGCAGTTATCGATGGGTCAAAAGCTCTGTGTTCGCATTTGTCGCTCAGAGAGTGAAGAAGTTCTCCGTAAGCTGACAACAGACCTGCTCCGTAGGCTTTCACCTCTTTTCCCTCTCGGCAGAGTCCGAATTCAACCGTGAACCAGTAGATTGTCGACAATTTCTCAATTTCTGCATCTGATGCTCCCAGTGAAGCGAGACCAATCTCCTGGGAAAATTGGGCGAAGCTTGGGTCAGCCAGAAGGGGCATGTGTCCCAAAAGCTCGTGGATTGCGTCTCTGGAAATTTAAATTTAGTTTGTTAATCTTCTTTAGTGTTCTGAAAATTTTTGCTGTCGGAAATTGTTGTTATTTATTCTTTGAGTCGAAATTTAAAGCCTAAGAGTTTCGATTCGGGTAAATGCGTCATAGCTTCTTGGTAATAGAAAAGCTTTATCGGCACTAAAAAGCTCCTGAACAATTTAGGTAATTTTTAAATATTTGAAACAAGGGCAAAAATGTCAAGAGGTTTATTGAAAAAAAAAGAAAGAAAAGTGAAAGAAAATTTTGTGAAAAGTTTCTGTGATGTTTGGAATAAAAGTTCCATAATTCCATTGTTTAAGAAATTTTACCATACTGGAATGTAATTTTTACCAGACAACCCATAATTATTACCAGATTTTCTAGCATTTTTTCGGCTGCCAAATCGTTTTTAAAACATTTATTATGTTATTTTAAACATTTATTATTTATTATTATTTATTATTTAAATTTTCTTTGCGTGGAATACGTGTGAGACATGCAATACTTGTGCCAAGCAATTAGGACATGCGCAGTAGAATCCTATGCAATTAGAACAGGCGCAAGAAGACGCAAGTTCTATGCAAGTTCTACGCAAAACGTTTTACGCGAGAAGAACATGCGCAAAAGTTTCCAACACAATTGAAACATGCGCAGAAGCATCACATACAAATAGAACATGCGCAGAAGTGTCATAATCAATTAGAACATGCGCAGACGTGTCGTATACAAATATAGCATGCGCAGAAGTGTCCTGCGCAATTAGAACATGCGCATTAATCTTATATGCAACTAAAACATGCGCTAAAATGTTCTATGCAATTAGTTCATTCACAAAAGTGTCCTAAGCAATTAGAACATGCGCAGTAGCGCCCGATGTTATTGCAACATGCGCAGAAGTAGCCTTATGCGACTAAAACTTGCGCAGAAGTGTCCTGCGCAATTATAATATGCGCATTAATGTCCTACGCAACTAGAACATGCGCAAAAGTGTTCTATGCAACTAGAACATGCGCAAAAGTGTCCTATGCAACTAGAACATGCGCAGAAGTCTCCTCCGCAATTATGACTTGCGGATTAATGTTCTATGCAACTAAGGCATTCGCAGAAGTACTCTACGCAATTAGAAGATGCACAGAAGTATCCTACGCATTTAGAACATGCGCAGAAGTTTCATATACAAATAAAACATGCGCAGAAGTATCCTGCGCAATTAGAACATGTGCATTAATGTACTACGCAACTAACATATGCGCAGAAATTTTCTACGCAATTAGTGGATGCACAGAAGTGTCTTACGCAATTAGCGGATGCTCAGAAGTATCCTATGCGATTAGAACATGCGCAGTAGCATCCTATGTTACTGACACATGCGCACAAGTCTCCTATGTATTCAAAACATGCGCAGAAGTGTCCTTTGTATTTAAAACAAATGCAGTAGTGCATTCTGCAATAAAAATATTAATAAAATTTCATTAAAAATTAGCAAAATCATAACATAGGGACCTCTGACGAAAAAAAAGTTGTTACTGCTTTGTACAATTTATTTTTACCGAGGCAGAAACAATAATTTACAAGAGAATAAAGAATTTTAAATAAACAATCGTGAATAAGAAAAGATAATAGGAGTTCGATTAGTCTGTGATAAAATTATGCTTTTATCCTCTCATTTCTGTGAGATCGAGTTCATGGAGAGTGAGTTCTCAACTGCAAAAGTGAGTTATCAACGTCGTCGCGACGTTAAAAGCCAATTAGAGTTCCATTACTAGCTTAGAGAGGTGTAGTAATTTTATTATGATCGTTCTCTGTTCACTGGGCCTCGTCATAATTCAATATCGATTGTCCTCACGTTTTTTGCGTTGTAGCCACATTTTTTGACAATGCAGCGAAAATTGTTTATTACCAGAATCATTATGTTAAAAATTTCAGCGACAATTGCAGTCGTCTATAATCCACGCAAATGTTTTTTTATTTTTATTTTTACTTTAAAGTATCTTTACTTTAAAGTATATTTTTACTTTAAAGTGTATTTTTACTTTAAAGTGTATTTTTACTTTAAAGTGTATTTTTACTTTAAAGTGTATTTTTACTTTAAAGTATATTTTTACTTTAAAGTGTATTTTTACTTTAAAGTATATTTTTACTTTAAAGTGTATTTTTACTTTAAAGTATATTTTTACTTTAAAGTATATTTTTACTTTAAAGTATATTTTTACTCTAAAGCATTTTTTCTCTCAAGTATTTTTACTTTCAAGTATTTTTACTTTAAAGAAGTTTTACTTTAGATTTATGGAACTTGCATTATTTGCTTGAATAAAATACATGAACGGATAAAACATTTGCACAGTAAAAATACTTTTTCGCATGCGCAGTAGTCAATAAAGACAGTTACACATGCGCAGTAGCACCTACAGCTACTACACATGCGTAGTATGCTCCCATAGCTACTACACATGCGCAGAAAGCACCTTTGGACATTACGCATGCGCAATAGGCATCTATAGCTACTACACATGCGCAGTAAGCTCCCATACCTATTACACATGCGCAGTAGTCACCTTCGACACTTACACATGCGCAGTTGTAGCACACGACCAAAAATAACCCTTTCTCTTCACAAAAACACTACAATAAAATAAACTTACGGTTCAGGTGTGTGATAAGGACTATTGATGTGCCGAATATACTGAGTACTCTGGAAAACTCTGAATGCCAAACTCGAGAGGAAATCTCTGGCAGTTAACAATCCAGCAGCAGGTCGAAGAGTGAATCCAGTCTCTCTCTTTAAGAAATCGCTGACCTCCTGCAATTGCGGGATGCGAGTGGGTTCAAAAATCATCTCATCCTGGAGTTTTTTGAAGACTCTCTGATACTCAACGCAGGCATGCTTGGGAACCAAATCAATCAGAGTATTGAAGACTCGATTCCAGGTGTTATTTTCAGTATCCGTGTATGGGATGCTGGGAATTGCATCACCATACTTGTAAGCGAAAGCGATTTCAGCAATGATCTTCCTGCGAGCTCTATATTCCTTATCAGCGAATCCAGGATGATTCATGTCCAAATCTGGCTCGTACTTGGTCATCAGATGATTGCAGTTGTCAAGTTCAGATGCATGTCTTGGGAACCAGGGATCCTTGATGCTGACTGAGTTATCAGTCAGAAGAGTAACTCCAGCCAGGGATGAGCTCTGTCTGAGATTTCTGATCAATTGGAGAAGACACTGTCTCGTCATGTCGACCTTCACCAAAACGTCGAACTGGAGGCCTTCTCTTTTTGAAGGTCGCGATTCAACGTGGGTCACAGTGCCTTTGAAATTTTCAATTGTTTTCAAAATTCGTGACAGGGAGCTTATTCCTTCTCGGAGGCGAAGCACCAAAGCTGCTTTCTGTACACTCTGATCACCTTCCGGGGTCTCGGCAATTGACTTCGCGAGGACCACTTCTTCTTCGGTAAGACCGGAATCTGTAAAACGAAGTCGTTTAGTTTTGTCTTTCGACCGACTTTTAATTATGGTTTTCTTGAAAATTCGATTTACAAGTTCGTTGTGATTTATTTAGCGAAATGATTTTCATTTATTTAGGATTCGTTGTGATTTATTTTGTAATTAGATTCGTTGTGATTTATTTAGTAATTAGATTCGTTGTGATTTATTTAGTAATTAGATCCGTTGTGATTTATTTAGTAATTAAATTCCTTGTGATTTATTTAGTAATTACAATTTGTTGCAAATTTATTTAATGAATATTTTGTGATTTAGTTTTTAAATGAAATTCGTTCTGATTAATTTTGCAGTTAAAATTTTTTGAGATTTAGTATTTGTGAATAAAATTCGTTCTGATTCATTTCGCAGTTAAAATTTTTTGAGATTTACTATATAAATAAAATTCCTGATTTGTTTCGCTATTAACATTTTTTGCGATTTAGTTTGTAGTTAAAATTTGTTGTTTTATATAGTAATTAGCAATTTTCGTGATTTACTTTGTAATTTAATTTCGTTGTGATTTATTCCGTGATGAAAATTTCGCATAACTTATTTTGTAATTAAAATTAATTAAATTAATTAAATTTTGGTGACTTATTTTCTAATTACTATTTTTCATAATTTATTCTTCTAATTCATATTAATATTAATTAATATTTACAATATTAATTTCTAATTAATATTTTTGCATTTTATTTTCTAATTAATATTCTTACAATCTTTTCTCTAATTAATATTTTTACAGTTTGTTTTCTAGTTAACATTTTTACAGTCTGGTTTCTAATGCATATTTTTTTATAAATTCCTTTATAATTTAAATTTTCGATGATTTGTTCCATAATTCAAACATTACGTTGGCTTATAATCTACAAAAATTTTATCGGGCTATTTTAGCGTTGAACGGTACAATTGCTATATAGAAAATAATCTCCGGGATAGAAAGAACTAAAGTGCATTTTCTCGATGAATGATAATAAAAGCGGTGCTTATTCTCATAGGGTGAAAAGGCTAAAAGTTGCTGCTCTTTCGTCAGACGACGTGATCAAAAGGAAAAAAGAAAACCGGAGAAAGGGGACTTAACTGCGTTATAAATTTTCCTCTAGAAGACTTTTCACTTCTGGAATTGCTTGGAATTGGAAGGACAAGATTGGAAGAAAAAAAGGAAGATATTAAAAAAAAGCATAATATGAAAAAAAAGATAAATGAAAAAAAGATAAATGACAAAAAGATAAATGACAAAAAGATAAATGAAAAAAAAGAAAAAAAATGAAAAAAAAGAAAAAAAAAGAAAAAGGATAAATAAGTCGTTTCTTCTTAACATTAGGCTCATGAGACTTTTTTACCATTTAAAATAATTCACCAAAATTTTCCATTTTTTGTTGATTTTTTTTATATATAGTTTTTATTGTTTAGGAATTTAGTTGTAAATTTATATAACCAAGAACACAAATTAGAACTTACTTTCATCATCTTCTGGCTTTCCTTCTCCGTCTGAGGAAGAAGCTTCGGCTTTAGCTTCTAAAATTAACAAAAATCACAGTCAACAATCATGCACGTGCAAATAAAAATGCGAATAAAAATTCATTCAAAATTTAAACAAATTTTTATTTTATCAAGAAAATAAATTTTTTGTTTTATTCAGAAAATAAATTTTTTTTGTATACTTTTTTTGTGATAACATTGTTTTATTAAAAGCAAATTCTACTGCTTCTCATTTACCGTGAAAATGTAACAAAATGTAACAAAGTATAACAAAATAATGTAACGAAATGTAAAAAAGGTAAAACAAAATGTAAAAAAAAAAATTTTAAAATGTAAAAAAATGTAAAAAATGTAAAAAAAATGTAAAAAAATGTAAAAAAATGTAAGAAAAATAAAAGTGGTTCAAAATTAGGAATTACTTACCACCTTCCTTTGCTGCACGACTGAGGGACTCTGATTGGTCATCATCACTGGAGGAAGTGTAGGTTTCGTCTTCAATTTGTGTCTGTTCTTGTTCACATGCAGGGGAATCGGAATTTGTGTCTAATTTTCAAAAATAAGAACAAAAACATAACGTCATGCAACAATGATAAATATCATAAAATAAGCGTATGATTTAATGAACACTGGCATATTTAATGAATAATTATAAAAAATACGATTCAATGAATATTGGTATACGCATAATAAATTCGCTATTAAGCTAATATATTCCACGTATAAAAAATGCACATAAATCCAAATTACAGGAAATAAAAATTATAATACATGAATACAGTAAGAAAATGCATTTCGCAAAAAGTGGTAGCAATTAGACAGGTTTTTCATGACATGCAAAATCACGCATTCAATATTCAAATTTCAGTTTCATTCGTTATTAAAATTAATTTACATAATTTACAGTCAAATGTAGACGAAAATTGAGTTCGAAATTGTGATCGTGAATTTTAAATTCAACGAACAAATATTTAATTCGATTTGAATAAATTCGAATCGAACAAATTCGATTTGAATAAATTCGATTCGAACAAATTCGATTTGAATAAATTCAATTTGAACAAATTCGATTTGAATAAATTCGATTAGAACAAATTCGATTTGAATAAATTCAATTTGAACAAATTCGATTTAAACAAATCGAATTAAATGAATTGTTTAATACAGAAATAAGTATTGCCACGGAAATGCAAAATAATAATTTTGAATGGAAATGATTTTGAAAGAAAATTATTTTGAAAGAAAATGATTTTGAACGGAAATGATTTTGAAAGAAAAAGGTTTTGAAAGGTAATGATTTTGAGAAGAAAATGGTTTTGAAAGGTAATGATTTTGAGAAGAAATAGTTATGAAAATAATGAGTAGAAATAATGATTAGAAAAAATGATTTTAAAAAAGAAAATGCTACTACAGTCAACTCTATGAATAGTGCTGCTTTTGTTCTCTCTCGAGCTTTGTTCAAATTTATACAAAGGCACTATTCGTAGAGTTGACTACAATAAAAAAATCTTGAAACCAAAATAACGTAAATACTTCTGAATACCAATATAACATTGAATGAAACACAATTTTAATTAATTACTAATTAATTAAAAAGCTCACCATTGGCTCTTTGTCGAGCTTCTTCAAGCACACTTTGCTTTGTTTGTTTCACAACCAAAGTTTCAAATCGAGCATCATCCACGAGCGATCTACGTCGTGCTGGATATCCATTCTAGAAACAAAAAATGATTTTTTTATAATTTTATCATTCTTCAGGTTTCTACTTTATTGTTAACTAGCTATAATGATCTCGCTCGTTGTTAATTTTTCCATCCAATTATTAATTCTATTAATGATCAATTATTAATTCTATTAATTATTAATGATCAATTATTAATTCTATTAATTATTAATGATCAATTATTAATGATCAATTATTAATTCTATTAATTATTAATTATCAATTATTAATCAAATTCTACTTAATTATCGGCTCAGTTTGTCAAGTTTTTTAAAACAATGTCAACACTAATTACTCTACTGTAATTTTCAATTTCAGTAATAGAACAAAATCAGATTTAGATTTCAAGATTGAAACTTATTCAGACAGGACAATTAGAGTTTAAAAGTAGTCTGATCTCTTGTCCTCTTTCGCTATTTCCTGAAGAACTTTGAATTGTCCGACAACAAAGCAGAACAAAGATTCTGAATGAGTGGTTTTTCCACATGTGAATTTGCGAAGAAAGGTCGGAAATGAATTTCAAGCACGGAAATGAATCATTGTTGGTGCAAAAGGTCTTCAAAGGATTCTCAAATAAATCGGTTCAAAATCCATCGAAAAGAAAAATGTAAAACGCTGTAGAAACGACGAAAAATTAAAATTTTTGAATTGAAATTGTGCAACACAAATTTTGGAATCAAAATACAACTTCTGGCATTGAAATAAAATTTTTTGAATTAAAATACAACTTTTGGCATTGAAATAAAATTTTTTGAATTAAAATACAACTTTTGGCATTGAAATAAAATTTTTAGAATTAAAATCCAGCTTAAATTGGATTAAAATTTTGAATTACAACTTTTGGAATTAGAATCAACTTTTGCAAGTAAAATACCACGTTTGGCATTTCGGGTAAAAATGTACAACACTATTTTTTTGATATTATTATTACTTCCTTGTGGGAGATGATATTTGAATTTCATAGCGACACATTCTCGCTGGTGGACTCAATCGGATCGACTTTTTTGAATCGATTGGATGAAAAACTCGAATTGCAATGATTTATGCGAATCAAGAAAAGAAGTTGGCACGAATTGAAGTAGGTTTAGCAATTATTTAACGCGTGCTGAAAAGTGGGCCAAGTACTCAATGTCACCTGGATAAATGAACGATGACTGTTCAATAGTGTTTCGACATGAGGTAGTTATCCCGTGGTCGTTTAATAGATAAACGATTTAACCCTCAAAAAACTTAATTATCAAAACTCCTTAAAAGTCCGATTCAGAATATTCGTCATTTTCGGAATATTCGTCATTTTTAAACGCTTTTAATTGCCTTTTTTATCCAAGCAAATTAACCCTTTAATGATCAATGCCACGTGCCAGACAAAGAGGTAATTTTTCATTATTTCACTCTTTTATTGTTTATGATGATTCGAAAATAGAAACGAATGGTAAATTAACAATAGTTATTTTGCAATAGTCATATTATCGACAATAATCAACAATAATATTATCAACAATAATAATATTATCAACAATAATATTATCAACAATCATATTATCAACAATCATATTATCAACAATCATTATTAACAACAATAATATTATCAACAATAATAATATTATCATCAATAATATTATGAACAATAATATTATCAACAATAATATTATTAACAATAATAATATTATCAACAATAATAATTTCGTGTCTGCTTTCTTAAACTTAGTGAAAAGTCAGATTCAAATTGTCAAAAACTCGTTCACTTTTTTTTAATAAGAATTCTTCCTATTTTTCAATTAAGATTTGTCCACTAATTTTTGATTGAAAAATTCCTCGACTAATTTTTCAATAAAGATTCGTTCACTACTTTTTCAATAAAAATTCGTCCAATAATTTTCCAATGGATATTTGTTCTTTAGTTTTTAATTTCTTCCATTAATCTTTCGCGGAAATTCGTTCGTGAAGTTGAAATGAAAATTCGTGCATTAAAATTAGTAAAAATTAGTCTACAAATTTAGTAAAAATTCGTCGTCTATAAAGTTAGTGGCAATTAATCTATAATTTTTTGACGAAAAGTCGTCTATAAATTTAGTGGAAATTGATCTATAAACATTTTTTTGCGAAAAGTAATCTATAAATTTAGTGGAAATTAATCTATAAATTTAGTGGAAATTAATCTATAAATTTAGTGGAAATTAATCTATAAATTTAGTGGAAATTAATCTATAATTTTTTGCCGAAAATTCGTCTATAAATTAAGTGGAAATTAATCTATAATTTCTTGCCGAAAATTCGTCTATAAATTTAGTGGAAATTAATCTATAAAAATTTCTTTGCGAAAAGGAATCTATGAATTTAGTGGAAATTAATCTATAATTTTTTGCCGAAAATTCGTCTATAAATTTAGTGGAAATTATTCTATAATTCTTTGCCGAAAATTCGTCTATTTTCTCAAAATTCGTTTGTCAAATAATGAAAAATCGTCTATACTAATTTTCAGTAGAATTTAGCCACTTTCTTTAGCAGTTTTCACTTTTTGCTAAACTTTCAGTAAAAGACTGACTAAAAATCGTTAGAATTTTTTCATCGCTAATTTTATATAAAAGATGTATTCTCTTTTCGAAAGTAAAAAACAGAGAAGCTTTTTCTTAGCGCAAAGGAGAATTTTACACGTTTTTTTCGCAGCTCAATTTAAGTCAAAAGCGATTCAATTTGAATCCATTTCAATTTTTTTTGTAAAGATAATAATAAAACGAAAAAAGACAGAAATATAAGAAAAAGCAAATGAAAATATAACGAAAAGGATAAAAATAGAACTAAAAATGATAGAAAATGAGCAAAAAATGATAAAAATGAGCGAAAATCTATTTTTAAAAAGGAACAAAGAGAGATTGGAATAGAAGAAAAAACATTGAGAAGAAAATGATGCTGTTGAGGTAATTTTTGGATTGAAAGAAGGTACAGTTAGGAAGGTACAGATAAAAAGGTACAGATAAAAAGGGAAAGATAAAAAGGTACAGATAAAAAGGGAAAGAAAAAGAGAAGAAAAAATGGGGAATTAATCGGCAATCTATTGCTTGTGCAATGAGTGTATTATGCGTCGTTACGATATTGCATTGACATGATTATTTTCATATATTAAAAGAGTGCGTTTGGAGGGGTTGAGGCAAAACACTTTTAAATACAGTAATTAACTGGGAATTAGCATAGCGGATCTGACGGTTGAAGCGCTGTAAAGTATAAATGCAAAGTATTCTGCGAGGACCAATAGTCAAAGGCGGAGGCGAGCCTCCAAAGATATAACTGATACGATTGCTTGAGAACTGGTGTTCCAACTGTTCAAGGAAACAAGAAGCGTACACATTTCCACTTTACAATCACTTGCGCTCTCATATTTATAACATATTCATAATTATCATGCTGGCCACAAGGCCGATTGATTTCTCAATCCGATAGATAGGCAGCTTAGACATTTGCAAGCGTGTCAGCACAGCAGAGGCTTCGATGACATTTTGCAATTATTGATAAGTGTTAATTAATTTTTTTGTCCCTACACCTTCGAGACGTGAGAGCTACACGCGATCGTGTAGGTACACTTTTGAAAAATTCCACTTTGATTCCAATGTCTGCCTCGGGGGCAAATTTTGCTTTAGATTTGCTGCGGAATAGGCTGCCTTTTATTGCACGAAATTTTTAACACGTTTTTTGTGATAGTTGTATGAATGAGAATGGTATTTTTTTATTATTATATTATTAAATATTATAATATATATTATATGTATATTATTTATTATAATATATTATTATAAAACCCCTTTTCGGGTTTTTACATATCTAATACCCCCCAATTCTTCTCCATAAGTACCCATCCATTGTCCCTAAGTTGCGTCCGTAGCCGACTTTAATTAGAATTAATTATTAATTAGAAGTATATTCACCTGGCCCTTTCTAACCAGAATTATAATTTTTTGAAAGTTTACAGAATTTGTAAAAGGAGGGAGAAATTTGTAAAAGAAGAAAAATTCAAATTCCAACAAATGTAAAAGAAGAATTTAATTTTTAAAGAATTTTTAAAGATTTTTTTAAAGAAAAATCTGTCAAATTCTAAAGAATTATTATGCCCGTTTATTATACTGGATAAAAATAGAATTAAATTTGTAAAAAAAGAGGAATTCAAAGTCTAAAGAATTTGTAAAAAAAGATGAAGAAAAACGAGGACGAGGAAGAGAAATAGAAAGAAAAATAAAAGAAAGAATAAAGAAAGTAGAAAAAAGAAGAAATGAAAAAGGAAGAAACGAAGAAATGAAGAAATAAAGAAATGAAGAAGTAATTATTATTACAACTAAAGAGAAGTACATGCAAAAGCAATAAAAATGTGAAGTTGAAGAAAAAGTAGGAAGAAGAGTAAACGTTATAATTATTCGTATTATAAAAGTACAAAAAATAAAAGAGAAAATACGCGAAGAAGAAATGTAAGATGAAATACTTGAAGAAGTAATAGAAGATGAATTACTTGAAGTTGCAGAAGAGAATTAGAAAAGAAATAGAAGAAAAATAAAAGAAGAAATGAATAAAAAGAAATAATAAAAAATTGAAGCAATAAAAGATGTAAATGCAGTAGAGAAATTAAGAATATTGAACTTAATGACAATAATAAATTATATTATTATAAAAAACAACAAAGTAGAAATTGAAATATATGATGAAGTTCATAAAGAAGAAATAGAAGAAAAAACACAAGAAGAATTGACTTTTAAGCAGATAAAATTTTTCGCTGATTTGCAACCAAAATCATTATTTGTTTTTTTCATTTTAAATCATTCTTAGTTCTTTTTGTATTTTAAATAATTGTTGTTCTTTTTCTATTTTAAATAATTGTTGTTCTTTTTCTATTTTAAATAATTATTGTTCTTTTTCTATCTTAAATAATTGTTTTTCTTTTTTCATTTTAAATATAATTGCTTTTCTTTTTGTATTTTAAAAAATTGTTGTTCTTTTCATATTTTAAATAATTGTTGTTCTTTATGTGTTTTAAATCAATGTTGTTCTTTTTGTATTTTAAATAATTGTTGCTTACTTTTTCATTTTAAATTATTGCTAGTTATTATTTTTATTTCAAATCACTGTTGGTTCCTTTTGCGTTTTGAATCATTATTGCTTCCTTTTTGCATTTTAAATCATTGTTGCTAGTTTTTTTTTTGTTTTAATTCTACATTTTTTATTTTATATCATTGTTTCTCATTTTTTATTTAAAACCAATGTGGCTGTTTTTTAATAAAAAACTTTTGTCCAACAAATGTTCGTCAAAAACATTTCGTCACAAAATGTTGACTATTTTTTACACGTTAGTTTCATTTTCAATCAAAATAAAATCAATAACATTTGTCTCTATGACAATAACGCGTTATTAATTTAAAAAACCACTCGGTAGTTTAAAAAACCATGATTTTTTTGGAAAAAAATTATTTTCTCGATTTTACAAAAAGAGTCTAGAAGTGCACGGTCAAAAAAAAATTAAATTGCGTGTAGAAGAGGCAAAATTATACTATACCAGAATGAGGGAAGAAAAAATATCTTGAATATGGAAATTTAGCGGAATGAAAAAAAAATCATCGAGTTTTATATAGCGTGTTAGCGATAAACTGGAATTGATACGACTGTGCAAAATTATCAATATTTAATTTAAATTTATTCTAATATTTAATTTGAATTAAATATTATATTAAATAATTATTCATTTAGCCATTTTATTTCATTGTTAAATTTTAATTAATAAAATGAAGAGTCGCAGAATTCTTCCTCTATGAGAATAATCAATCCTTTAAAAGAGTAAATCAGTAGAAAGAGCTGTGCTAGTCAGACAAACTGTACTCAGCCAGCAAGTAGTAGAAGTCTATCAGACAGACTGTCATAGTGATTTCAAATAAACGTCTAGAGTAATTTTAAATAACTAATTTCAATTCTTTTGTAGTTTTAGTTAATTAATCATTATTAGGCAAGTAATGTATAGTATAATAAATTTATCTTTTATATTCTCTAAATGATAATAATATCAATGATTTATATTCATATTAGAATAAAATGTAATCCATTTTTATTTGTTACTGTTTATTGATCTTTTCAATTCTTTATCGAAATATTCATTCATTTATTTTTTCTTTATCATTATTATTTATTCTTTATTCTTACTATTTGTTACTAATATTTGTTATTTAATTTTTATCTTTATTCTTTATCTTTTTATTTTTATCTTTAATCTTTATATTTATTCTTTATTCTTTATCTTTATTCTTTATCTTTATTCTTTATCTTTATCCTGTATCTTTATTCTTTATCTTTATTCTTTATCTTAATCCTGTATATTTATCCTGGATATTTATCCTGTATCTTTATTCTTTATCTTTATTCTTTATCTTTATTCTTTATCTTTATTCTTTATTTTCACCCTGTATCTTTATCCTGTATATTTATTCTTTATCTTTATTCTTCATCTTTATTCTTTACCTTTATTCTTTATCTTTATTTTGTATTTTTATTCTTTACCTTTATTCTTTATCTTCATTTTTATCTTTATTATTTATCTTTATTATTCATTTTTTATGTTTTATTATTATTATTTATATTGAATCCTAATTATTAAATCTTCATCTTTATTGTTCATACTTCACCTTTATGATTTATTATTATAAATTTTCATTTAAGCTAATGCACAAAATGCGTCTTTTTTGTAAGCAGTGCAGTGTTAAAATAAATTAACTTTAGAATTTTTCTACACCTTTTTTCCTTTTTTTAACAATGTTTTCTATTCGCGTTAATTATTCTAGTAAATTTGCATTGAGAGTCAAATATGCTCCAAGTATTTATAAACAAAAAATGTCTTTTTACGTAAAACTGATTTTAAATGTCGAGAGAGGAATTTTTATTATTATTAATAAGGAACTTTCGATGCAGAGGGAAACTATTGTTTTTAAAACATAAAATTAACTACAGGACCATAACTTTTGTTTCCAGATGCATTTCTCAAAGCTATTGGCTGGCCTTACAATAATTTTACAAGGATAGCATACTATTTCCCTGAATCAGTCAAAGTGAACTTCAGGCTTCGATTTCATGACTATGTACACATTTTATATAATATTTATTTACGTAATATTTTTAAACTTGATAAACCTTTTTTCAATTTGCACCTTTTTCTTTAACTTGAAACTACTTTTTTATGATTATGTGATTTAGATTTTGCTTTTTCGTAGAGGAAGCTTTGTTACTTTATCGATTTACTATTTTAATCTTTAATTTACAATTTTACGTTTTTATTTTACATTTTTATTTTTATTTTACTTCTCCCTATTTCGTGAAATTTCCTATTTCACGCCTCCTTTTTTAAATTATCCTTTTGGCGTACGTTTTTTTATTTATTTATGTTTTTATTAATTTATACTACATTTTTGAACTTCTTTATTTTATTAATTGTTTATTATTCAAAGATGTTAAAATTTAAAGGTGTTGAAATTCAAAGATGTAATTATTCAAAGTTATTTAAAGTCAAAAATGTTATTATTCAAAGATGTTAAACTTCAAAGATGTAATTATTCAAAGATGTAATTATTCAAAGATGTTAAAATTCAAAGGTGTAATTATTCAAAGATGTAATTATTCAAAGATGTAATTATTCAAAGATGTAATTATTCAAAGATGTTAAAATTCAAAGGTGTAATTATTCAAAGATGTAATTATTCAAAGATTCAAAGATGTTAAAATTCAAAGGTGTAATTATTCAAAGATGTTAAAATTCAAAAGTTTAATTATTCGAAAATGTTGAAATTCAAAAATGTAATTTTTCAAAGTTGTTGGAAGTCAAAGATGTTATTATTCAAAGAAGTTTATTATTCACTCACAATTTTTTATTGAAATAATTAAAAACTGTTATCAATTTTTGTTTACTTCTAAGATATGAAATGCAACTTTGAAGGATATTGTTACTCGTTAAAAGAAGTCTATTCATTGTGATAATGTCACGCAAAAAGTGAACACGCACGAAATGTGTAATTGAAGAGGAAAAAAGTCACATTTGATTGAGTTGTTTTGATTCGAAAAATAGTGAAAGTAAATCCGGAACATCCTCAACAAAAAAAGTAACAGTCATGCGACGAATATGTAACGATGGCACACTCTCTTGCATCGTTAAAATCACCAGTGCTCTTTCCTGATTCGAAAGATTTAAGAATTGTCCATTAATCTCTAATCTTGAGAGTTCATTAAATTACTTCTTTCCAATAACTTTGTATTACTATTTTTTAATTCCAGTAATTAAAATGCAATAAAAATGTATCTATAAAAAACTGTTGGAATTAAAAATACAGTTTCTTAGAATTTTATTACAATCAGGAAGCAAAGAAGTTTCAAAAAGAGCTTTATGTAACAAAAAAAAAGTTACATAATAATGCTTCCTTGAAAAAATGTTATTTAAAAACTTGAATAAAAAAATAGTTATTGAATTATTTTTGAAATATTGTCGATTCTTGTTATGTAAATAAATTTGAAATTGATAAATTCTTAAAAAAGGAAATAGATACTTTTTCGCATAAAAAACGGTATCTAAATAATAAGTGCTTTTTAAAAACAAGTCGGCACTTTTTATTCTGAATGATTGGTTATAAAAATAAAGAGAAAAAAGAATGTTATACAAAAATGTTTATAACATAAAAAAATTTTTATAACATAAAAAAAATTTTTGCTATGAAAAATTATTACTTGTTATGAAAAAATTACTTTTTTTAATGAAAAAATCTTTAGTTTTTATTATGAGAAAATGGTTACTTTTTGTTAATAAAAAATGCTTCCTTTTTTTATCAATAATCTTTGTTTTTATAGCAAAAAAGTTACAACTTTACTTTTAAAAAAAAATCGACATCTATTTCTTCAAAATTAAAAATAATAAGAAATTCAATTTTTTGATAGAGTTGATTCTCGAAACATAAATCAATCTCAAGAGATTGATTTTACCAGTTAAAAATTTCTTTTTCTTATAAAATAAAAATTGAGCAATTCCTTTTTATGCCCATAAACTGTTAATGATTCTTTTACTAGTTCTCTTTCGTAAAGAAAAAAGAAAATAGACTGATTCTTGACAAGGTTAGGCAATTTACGCAACAAGTGCGATAATCGAGTGAATAATATGTAACTTTCACAGGAAATCGTAAATTTCAGCTCCTCATCACTGTTTACATTCAAGATTTAAAGTCTATAACTGACATTATGAAAGTTTAAATGACAGAGCGAGATTTGTTAGGTTGAGAAAAAAAAATGAATAAAAGTTGTTTCTGACGTAATAATTAAAGACTGTTACAAAGTAATGTGCGTAAAGTCACGTAGATCGAGGAAAATCTGGAAGTACAAAACTTTAATATAGCTATAAAAGATCAATGGAAAACCCGTACGCTAAAAAATAGCGGTAAACGAGTTCCAAGTTAAAGACAGACCGGTTCAGATTCACGTCAGAGATACTCAGAAGGAGGAAATTTTGCACTCCTCGTGCGCCAATTCTCAGTTAATGTTCTATTTTTAAATTTAACTGCAATTAAATTAGAATTTTAACATAAATTCTTCGCATTTTATTGATTGGTTTTTGATTTATTGGCATTATGAAAACACTTTCAGTTTTGGGTTGTGTAATATATATAGTATATATATACCATATGTATATATATTGTATATTTAATATATTATAATTTATGCATCTCTTAGTGTACTAGAATTTTTTAAAACTTTAAATGAAATTTTTAACTACGGACTTTTTTTGACTATGGCAACATTATTAAGATTCAAGATGGGAAAGAAATATTTCAATCGAAAATCAACATTTGAATGAAGAAGAAGTGAATCATGGAGTAAATGAATCAGGAGTAAATATTTAGAGAAGAAGCAATATTTAAAAGGAAACTATTAATAAAAGGAAACTATAGCAATAATTGAATTAAATAAAGATGCTTGAAATAAGTCAAGAAAAATTACTTGCGTTAGGAAAAAAAAATTTGAGACAAAAGTACTCAAGTCAAGAAAAAATAATGAATCAAGTATGAATACTTGTATCGCAGTAATCAACATTGAAATCGAAAATAAATACTTAAGTCAAAAATACTTAAGTCAATAAGAAAAAATAACTCAAGTATGAATACTTAAATGAAGATAAAATACTTGAATAAAGAACAAAAATATTGAGAAAGAACAAATACATGAATAAGAAACAAAGAAAGTATTTAAGAACAGATATTTAAGTCAAGAAAAAAGTGAAACAAATAAAAATAGTTTAATAAAAAACTAATTTTTGAATCAAGCACAAAAACTTGAATTAAACACATATACTTGAATCAAGCAAAGATAATTGAATCAAGAAAAAGTACTTGAATCAGTCACAGATAGTTGAATCAAGAAAAATTACTTGAATCAAGCAGAAATACTTAAAAAGAGAACAAGTATTTGAATCAAGTAAACGTATTTGAATCAAGAACAAGTACTTGAATCAAAACAAGTACTTCAATCCAGAAGAAGTACTTGAATCAAGAACAAGTATTTGAATCAAGAAAAAATTCTTTAATCAAAACAAGTATTTGAATCAGGAACAAGTATTTAAGTCAAATACAGAACTTGGATCAAAAACAGATACTTGAATCAACTACAAGTATTTGAATCAACTACAAGTATTTGAATCAAGAACAAGTATTTGAATCAAGAACAAATACTTGAATCAAGCACAAATACTTGAATCAACAGCAAGTAGGTACTTGAATCAACAAGTAGGTACTTGAATCAAGCACAGATACTTGAATGAAGCAAAGTTATTTAAATCAAGAACAAGTATTTGAGATAATAAACAGTACAATAAAAAACAAAAACTTGGAGAAAGAAAAAACATTCAAGTCAAGAAAAAATAATAGTGAAGTTTAAATACTTTAATGAAAAACAAATACTTGAATAAAAACAACTATTTAAATCAAGAACAAACACTTGAATCAAGATCAAATACTTGAGTGAGGAACAAATACTTAAATAAAAACCAAATACTTGGGCAAAGAAAAATATTGGTTAGAGTTCAAATACTTGAATAAAGAAGGATTGTTTGAATCAAGAACAAATACTTAAATCAATATGAAACACTTGAATCAAGAACAAACACTTGAATCAAGATCAAATACTTGAATAAGAAACAAATACTTGGACCAAAAAAATATTGGATCATGTTCAAATACTTGAATCAAGAAGAATTATTTGAATTAAGAACAAATACTTGAATCAAGAATAAATACTTGAATGAAGAAAAAATACTTGAATAAGAAACAAATACATGGGCCAAAAAAATATTGGATCAAGTTCAAATACTTGAATCAAGAAGAATTATTTTAATCAAGAACAAATACTTGAATCAAGAACAAATACTTAAGTCAGGAAGAAATTATATGTCTAGTTTAAATACTTGAATTAAAGACAAAAACTTAAATTAAAAACAAAAAAACTTGAATCAAAAATAAATACTCGAAAATAGAGCAGATACTTGAATAAAGAATAAATACTTGAGTCAAGAAAAAATAATGGAATCAAGAAGAAATAATTGAATCGCAATCAAATACTTAAGCTAAGAAAAGAATAATTGAGTCGAAAATAAACATTTAAGTCAAGAAAAAATAATTGAATCCAAAACGAACACTTAAGTAAAAAAATAATGCAAACGAAAATGAATACTTAAGTCAAGAAAAAATAATTGAATCGAAAATGAATACTTAAGTCAAGAAAACATAATTGAAACGAAAATGAATACTTAAGTCAAGAAAAAATAATTGAATCGAAAAGGAATACTTAAGGCAAGAAAAAATAATTGAATCCAAAACGAATACTTAAGTCAAGCAAAAATAAATGAATGGAAAACGAATACTTAAGTCAAAAAGATAATTAAATCGAAAGCGATTAAAACACAAAATGAACTAACACTTTTTCTGCACTTTCCTTAGTATAGGTCCAATTAAAAATGGAATAAAAACAATTTCAATTACGACTTAAGATTCAAACTATAGAAAATCATTTGAGAATGAATTTGAATCATTATAGAATTTCATTTGAGTGAAAATTATCTTCTAATCGAGAAAAATTAGCAGAATGTTTTAATGGAAAAATCAACAGAATGTTTCAATGGAAAAATTAACAGAATGCTTCAACGAAACAATTAACAATTAAATAAAAAAACGTTTGTTCAAAAATGAATCAGCGATTTGTACGAAATCTAAAGATGCGCACGCTTCTTTTCTTTTAAAATTGCGATTTGCCTGCTTAGGTCCCCTTCTTCGCAGGGCGTCACAAATAAATAAAATCGTCAAAAAAGCTTCGAATAGAGCAAAAAAAAAATAAATAAAAGTAGCAAATAAAGAAAGCAAAAAGAAAGAAACAAAATATCAATAAAATAAAATAATAAAAAAAAATAAAAACAACAAAATAGCAAAAAAAGCAAACAAAAAAGCAAAAGAAAAAGCAACAAAAATCAAACGAAAAAGCAACAAAAAGCAAACAAAAAAGGGTTTAAAAGAACAAACACAATTACAACTCACCTCAATGCTATAAGACTTCTTAATAGCAAACATCTCTCGGTTTTTCTGTGCTGCAGCGACTGCCATCATAAAAGATTTCCTCTTGCCAAACGAATTTGATCACAGTACCCTTATCACTGCCCAATTGCTTTGAATTTCGAAACGAAGGTGCCTCCGGTTTTCAACAAGCCTGACAAATCTTCTTTGCCGAAGTTTCACTGCCTGCAGATGCCGTAAAAGAACAGCGAGGATTTCACGGTGTCTAGGAACTTGGGGGTCGCGACCACAAGTCAAAAGAAGGGGTTGTAACTTTGTCTTAATCCACCTCAAGCTCAAATTACTCCGCGCGTATTTTCTCAAAATGTGTTGTCAATTATTTTTTTTTGTTTTTGCAGAAAATCGTGGAAAGGCTCTTTTTTTTCCTGGTCCTCTGGTCTTCTAATGAGGCTCCCCCGCGAGTCTGCTTTGGGCGAAGCGAACGAGCGAATGCGTCGTCAGGGCAGTTTGACGGTGCATTATAAACGCGACCTCCCTTCACTACAAAGCAACACCGGGGTCAGGGGTTCCCCCACCCCGAAGGGTTTTGGGTGGTCCGTGGCTCGTCAAAGACTCACGTCAGAGGTCCGCGACACCACGCACCACGCCAGAAGGTGCTCAATCCTCCTCGGACATGCTTTCGTAATATCGCGCCGCGCACCCGCAGGAGCAACGCTCATTGGCTGAGTCCTCGGGGGATCCCAGGCTGAGTCAGCAGACTCTTGGCTGATACCGGTAGCTCATACCGTTGCTGCCGCAACCACCGTTCCACCTCGGCATTGTGTATTTGGCGTTGTAGTAATGCGGGTTGGCGCACATGGTTGTCTGACTGGTACTGGTAGCTATAGACACAGCAGCCGGACCGGATCAGTTGTCAACACGCTGCAGACCGAGAATCACCTCTCTTCTTTTCTTCGCTTCGCTTCTTTTCGCTACTCGGTGTTGCCTTGGGTTTTACGAGATTTGGGATTCCCCGAGTCATTGCCCTGCTTTCTTTTCTCGGACTTTTTGGATTTGTTGGGTTTTTTTGTTTCTTGCTTTTGTTGTTATTTTATTGTTTGTTGTTTTATTGTTAATTTATTGTTCCTTGCTTTTATTGCATTCGTTACTTTTGATGATTTGTTATTATTTTTTAGTTCACTAGTTCCGTTGGTTGATTCTTCGCTTTCTTCTTTGGTCCTTTTTTAGGCATTTTCTTTGTTTCTTTTATAATTTCTTTCGTTTGAATTTTGACTTCGTTTTTTCCATGTAATTTCCTTGTAGTTCCCTTGTAATTTCCTGCTTTTTTATTATCGTAATTTCCATCGCTTTCTTCTTTTCGTTTCCATCTTCTGTTTTTTGATAATTTTCTTCTTTTCCATTAAACTTAATTTCCGTCGCTTTCTTCTTTCTTCTTTTCGTTTTCAACTTCTGCTTTCTAATAATTTCCTTCTTTTCCATTAATCTTAATTTCCGCCGCTTTCTTCTTTTCGTTTCCATCTTCTGTTTTCTAATAATTTCCTTCTTTTCCATTATCGTAATTTCCGTCGCTTTCTTCTTTTCGTTTTCATCTTCTGCTTTCTAATAATTTTCTTCTTTTCCATTAATCTTAATTTCCGTCGCTTTCTTCTTTTCGTTTCCATCTTCTGTTTTCTAATAATTTCCTTCTTTTCCATTATCGTAATTTCCGTCGCTTTCTTCTTTCTTCTTTTCGTTTTCATCTTCTGCTTTCTAATAGTTTCCTTCATTTCCATTAATCTTAATTTCCGTCACTTTCTTCTTTTCGTTTCCATCTTCTGTTTTCTAA
>WNHD01000892.1:0-23435 GCA_011057455.1 Ganaspis sp. Gsp50
TCAGGTTAAATAGTATGTTTACAAACTAAGTTAGATCCCTCTTCCACAAAGTTACTTTTTCAGTATTAGAGCTCAATTTCTCTTCATTTGGTCTTTTTTAATGGTAATTATATTCAATTATTGGATTTTTTAGCTTTTTTCTTTTATAATCTTTTCATTTTAAATCATTATTTTCTTATTTTATAGATATTTTTTTATATTGGTTAATAATAATCTGTAATTAAACAGTTGACATTTTAAGAACAGTTAGACCCCTCTTCGACTATTGATTTTTTTATTATTTTTAATTGTATAATATTATATTTATAATATTTTTATTACGATATATTTTTATTTTTATTAAGAGAATGCTTAATAGATTATATTTTTCTATTTAGATAGAATTTGATAAAAAATGAGTTAGATCCCTCTTCGACGCGCGGGTTCAATTAATAATGGTGAAAAAGGCATTCAATAATAATAATTTTAAAGCGAATGTTCAATTAAAAACTCTTTTTAAATTTTCAGATAATAATGTAAACCGACTGAAGATGGACTTGGTTTCTCGAGCGAGACTTGCAAAAAATCCAATGGCGAAGAAACTATTTTTCCTTATGGAGAGAAAACAAACTATACTCTGTTTAGCAGCAGATTTAACAAACTGCGAACAAATACTTGAACTGGCAGAAATGGCAGGACCTCACATTGCAGTATTAAAAATGCATGTTGATATTATTGAAAATTTTAGTTGTGAGTTCATCACGCGCTTACAAGAACTGTCAAAGAAATATGACTTTCTAATCATGGAAGATAGAAAATTTGGAGATATTGGAAACACAGTATCGCTCCAGTACCGAAAAGGAATTTATAAGATAGCTGAGTGGGCCGATTTAGTGACTGCTCATCCAGTTTCAGGAAAGGGAATAATAGAAGGTTTAAAACATGGACTTAATGACCTTGCAGAAATTCGTGGCGTCTTTCTTGTAGCAGAGATGTCTTCCGAAGGAGCATTAACGACAGGAAATTATCTTTCGGAGGCAATTTCTATGTCGAAAGATATTAGTTTGGTGTCTGGTGTTGTTTGTCAGTCTAATGCATTTTCAGATCCAGGATTAATTCAGGTCACTCCTGGAGTTAAATTATCCAAATCTGGAGACAATTTGGGACAAAAGTACAATACTCCAGAACAGGTTGTGAATTCTGGAACAGATTTAGCAGTTGTCGGTAGAGGAATCACAGAAGCAGTGGATAAACTTAGTGCTGTGCTTCAGTATAAAGAGCAACTTTGGGAAGCTTATGAAAAGAGGATTTGTAAGCAATAAATAGAAATTATCTAATTAATCCAGTCATTGACATGTACATAAAAGAGTGCCTATTCGTTTAGTGTTCTAACTTTTATATCGAATGAATGTGAATAATAAAATTTTTATTCTCTTAGAAGAATTTGATAAATTTTAAACCTTTATTCCTAATTGCACAAAACATTAAAACATAAATAAAATATATTTATTTCTCTTAAATATTCTTAATTAATTAAAATGCTAATCAATGAACAATTAAACTTCTTGCATAGAAATGAATCAAGTGCTTTATATAAAGTAAACATTTTGTCAAATATTTATGAATAATAAATGTCAAATTGTTATGATTCTCCATTTATTAAAATTCAATAATTTAATTCTCAATTCAATTTATACAATTGTACTTCTTTATGCATTATCTATTTAATTCTTTGTAATAAATATAAATTTATTAGTGTAAATATATACTATAAACTTGTTATTTAACTTTATTAATTTTTAGTTTATTTATAACAGATAAAAATTAACATTTAAAAATGAGATACTTGATGTACATATATTTTTCATAAATTATTTTTTTAAATTGATATTTAAAAAATATAATACATTACATGTATTATAAGTATCACAAAACATTATAAACGTTTTTAGAAATTTATAATTATTAGGCATTGCAATTTTATTTTTATTAAAGGGAGAATTTTATTAAAAGTTGATATATCTTTAAAAATTTTGAAGCAAAATTTACATCAAAAATATAATTTTAAAGATATACATATAGTATATAAATATAAACAATTCTCTTAGAAAAGTACGAATTATTGCAATTTAAAATTAAAATTTAAAATATGGTTTTAATTTTCATTATTTAATTTCTTCAATACTCTAAGTACTATTTTAATATACTTACTAGTAAGTTATGATTAAATCTTTGTATCAGAGATAAGCTACCCCTTCCATCCATCAACACAGGCAAACGTCTTTCACATGGTAACTTTACTAGAATGTAGTCTAGCTAGATTCAAGAAGAAATTAGTAGAAATGATAAACCGATTGAAGGCGGTGTGAGTTCTTGTTTATAATCGGTGTTCAGTTCAGTTGGTCAGTTCTTAATTCGTCACATGGAAATCAGAAAGGAAATGAACAATAATGTACATTTATTTGTTTAATAACAATTAAATTAATAAACAAAACTATCACGAAACAGACCGTTGAATTCTGTCTCTAGTACACAATAATACATTGAGTCACGTGAATTATTAAAGGTGAGATAATTAAAGCGTTAAATAGTTTTTTATTTAAACATATTTATGTATATTGCAGTTATGATTAAATAAACTGTTCTTTCTGCTGTGTCAACTTAATCAGACAAAAGAAAAATTGTTAAAACCACTTAAAATACAAATCGTTTTAATTGAAATGAAAATTACGGTTATAGGTTAACGAAATGGAAGAGGAACTTAAAGAACTCGCTGTTGCTTTATACGCCGCTGAAGCTGTTAAATTTGGAGAATTTACATTACAAAATGGTTGGAAAACTCCAATTTATATTGATTTGAGAGTGATAATCTCTTACCCTAAGCTATTGGTGAGTAAAAATTTATTTCAGTACATTAATGTCATTAAATATAAAATTAAAAAACGATTTTTCGAATTTTGTTCAGGAAGAATATTATCTTGCAAATCAGAAAAAAGACTCGTACTTTTTAGTCCAGTTTTTTCAATTGTTAATGGTGTCTTTGTTTAAACAATTTTTCATTTTTATTATTATTAATTATTATTATTATTATTTACTAAATTTCAAATGGAGCTGGAAAAATTCAATTTGTAAGTCATTTTTCAACTACTATTATGCTTTTAACTTTAATAAACAATGTATACTTAAATAATAAAATTTACATTACTTTAGATAAATCATTGTTGCTAATTGATAAGTAGTTTTCAAACGTGCCTACATTGACGAAATTTTTCTTTAATTTGTAAGTTGTGATGATCATTATCGTAAATGAGAATAATTTTTATCAATCGTTTAAACATTACTTTTATTATATTTTAATTACTCTTCGCAATGTGTCAATAGTATTTATTTTTTCATTACATCTCTTTGAATTGTTTAATTTGTTTTACAGTGAATCCTTATTTACGATTACATTCCTTATTTACGTTTAGCTAGGTGACTTGCAAATTTAAGAAAACATTGTATTATTTTATAAGTATATTCGGAAACTATTTACTAATCACCAAAAATGCTTTATTTCAATAATTGATAGTGAAATTCTTTTGTTATTTATAAATTCTTAAAGTAAAAAAGCAATAGCAGTGGCAAAATTACGAAAAAACGGAATTTTTCCAGATCTATTCGAGATTCATTAAATAGTAAAAGCAGTAAATTGACGTCTGGATTACTGGGTATTGTAATTTATAGAGTAATTAGTCCTGATTTGGCGACAAGTATTGTAGCGAATCGTCTACTATACAAATTTCAATAAACATTTGACTTGAAGAAAAACGTGAAAGAGTTTTACTTTAATGTAAATGCGTATTTTTAACATTTCCTCAAATATAAAAGAAATAAATTATTCAAACAAATTGAAAATGATAAAAGTATAAATAATAATAGTTTATTTAGTATTTTATAAAAAAATACAGCGAATAGAAAGGAATATATCATTTTTTTTAAATTTTTCAATTTTTTGAATTAATGGGATTCCTTTAAAAAAATAAATAAACGCTTAATAAATAAATAATTAAATATACTTTATTCATTTATGTACAAATACTTTAGTGTATACTTGATTGAAATAAAGTACAAAAAATACTTAATAGACATATTTACAAAAAAAGTAAAATTCTTTTGAAAAATTAAATATTGAAAACAATGTTAAAGAAAGAAGTTTCATTTTTTCCAATTTGCAAAAGAATGTCTAGTTTTAAGACAATGTTTTAATAAATTCTTAAATCGTTTTAGAGCAAATTATCAAAAGCTTTATGGAAACTTTCAAAAGATCCAAAGAATATCAATCATATATGTGGAGTACCTTATACGGCTTTACCAATAGCTACGATTATTTCCATTGATTCAAACATTCCAATGCTAATTAGAAGAAAGGAAGCAAAATCTTACGGAACGAAGAAATTAATCGAAGGTAAATTTGAACCCGGAGACAAATGTGTTATTATTGAAGATGTTATAGTTGTGGGATCAAGTGTTTTGGAAACTGTAAGCGATTTAAGGAATTCAGGATTAAAAGTTTCAGAAGTTTTTGTAGTAGTAGATAGACAACAAGGAGGAAGAAAGAATTTAGAAAATAATAATATTCAAGTCAAAAGTCTCTATACCATATCTCAATTAATGAAATATCTGCTAAGCGCTAATAAAGTTACAGAACAAACTGTACAAAAAGTTGCAGATTATATCAAAAACAACAAAGACGAATGACAAATTCAGGATCTAATTTAACTAAGAATCATCAGTACAAAACTCACTAGTTTTATATCAAGAATGACCCAAAGCGAGTTTTTCTCGTTAAGAAAACACGATACCTTATTCTCCAAGATAAAAGAAAGTTATTTTAAGAAGTTTTAGTATATTTTAAAATAAATTTTATACAATGCTAGATAGGTTGCAATTTTACTGCAATATTTTACTAAATGAGTTGAGATATTCTTAATAGACTTTTGTAATATGTTTAATACAGTTTTGACTCCGTTATTGATAAAAAAAAAGGTATTAAAAGTGTTTGGATGCAAATTCATTCATTATCTTCAAATATATGTAGTTACTCTTTGTACGTATTAAAAAGTATTATAACATGATCTTAAGAAAATAATACACGAATAGAAAAATAAAAATACACTTCAAAAGTAAGTTTATATAAATAATTGCTGTTTTATTCAAAAATGTACATTTCGCAATATAAAAAATACATTTTCCTTACATCTAGAAATTAAAAAAACTGTACATTGTATGCATAATTGAACAAAGATAGAGAGGCAAGTCGTTAATGATTAAAATTAATAACCAATTAAGCCTCCTTACTTTTTGTTATTTCCTCCACTAACTTTCGAAATGCAAGAGCTACTTGACTATCAGGAAAAGTTGAAAGAATGCAGCTACCCCTCTCTGCAAGTCTGCTAATAGCTGGATCTATCGGCAATTTTGCTAAAAATGGAATTTTCACCATTTCAGATAACGATAAACCTCCTCCTGATGAAAAAATATTCGTGCATTCCTGTAAATTAATTTTGTTTGTAAAAATCGTTAATTAAACTTTAATTGATCTAAAATAAAGATTAAATTACGTACTTTGCATGTTGGACAGACATATCCACTCATGTTTTCAATAATTCCTATTATTGGTATTCCTGTTTTTCGGCAAAATGTTACTTCCTTTAAAACGTCATCTATTGCCACAGCCTGAGGTGTTGTTACTATTATTGCACCATCACATCTGACATTTCTGTTAATCAAATTACAATATAATTTAAAAGTAAAGTTAATGAAGAATATCAATAAAGTAAAAATATCGATTTTGTGTTCGTTGATTCTTATTAATTTTAAGATTCAAATTGTAATTAGTGTTCTTTGGCAAATCAAACTATGTCAATGTCTTTCTTTGGAGTATAAAAATCTAAACAAATATATTTTCTTCTAACGTTAAATTTTACATTTTAATTGTTTTTAAATGTTTTTATTTGTTTTTTATCATTTTCTGGGTTTTTTTTTGGTATTTACACCACCGTCAGAAATTGTCTATCCGATCGCCCGGAGTAGATCTCAAAGCACTACTTAATTAAAATAACGATATCTTCGTGAAAAAGTAAGATAGAGACTTGGAATTTGAAAATTTTGTAAGCATAGAAAATTCTAATTTAGATAATAAGTTACTAAAATTTCCTAAATTGATTATATGAACCGATAACTTAAAACGAAAAATCTCGAATTTCCCAATTACTCTTCGATATGTTTAGTCTGTTGCTTTATCTACAAAAATAATATATCAAAATTTTGAAATTTACATTATCTTCTTTGATGTATTATCAAATTTAATTGTAGCTAAGGAAACTTACAAAATATCAATCTGTTCCACAGTATGACTTAAAATGTTCGAGCATGATATTCAAAGAAGAAAACTATCATTTTCATGTAAAAACCATGGTTTTAGCTAATTTTTAAGAAAAACATGTTCGGACGTTTCGAGACACATCTAGGTAATCACTTACGATTTTTTAAAGTTCCTTGCCTAAAATGAAAGTTGATAATTTAGTAAAGAATAGAAGGTAAGTTTCAAATTTTTGATATAATTTTTGTAGATAATATGCAACGGGATAAACAAATAAAAACATAATTTTGAGAAATTCGAAATTTTTTGTTCCAACTCTTTGGCTATTATATGAGTTTTAAATGTCAAAAAAAAGTAGCAATAGATTATCTGAAGTAAACATTTCTAAGCTTTTAAAATTTTAAATTCCAAGTCTCTATCTTACTATTTGACCAGGATATTGTGATTTTAATTAGTACTGTTTTTAGATTCAATCCGGGCCAATAAATTCCGACGGTAGTGTAAAAATAATTTTGAATGTTCAATTAAAGCATATTATTTTTTTAATTTAAATTAATCATAAAAAACGTCTTATTGATATAATAGTATTAATTTTTATTCAGTGAAATAACTTTGTGTCATCAATTTGTGTTTTCAGTGAGAAAAGCATAAAGCTAGTAATTTTTTTCGCCAAAAAGTGCCAAAAAGTGCGAAATGGTAAACATTTTTGATTCGGCTTTCAAGTCGATTTGTGGTCGATAAGAATTTAACTCTGCACCATATAACCACCGCTGCCTAACAAATTCTAGGAAAAAGAATTGCCTTACAGGTCCAAAGAAGTGCATCCGCTTTTAAACCCCAATTAATTCCCATTTATTGTTATTATTTTTATTATTATTATTATTATTATTATTATTATTATTACGTTGCCAAAAGGTTCCCGTAAATTTGTTGCTCTTGATTTCCAAGTGGTCGTTCCAAGATAGTTTATTATCGAGGATGATTCCAAAATATTTTGCTCACTTTGTCAGTTGTAAATTGGCCTAAGAGCCTCAGTGTATGCGTAGGATTCCACTTGTAGCGTCTCGTAAAGACCACAACCTCAGTTTTACTACGACATCGCTCGTAGTCCAGGTTCAATGCCTGTTGTATAATCTCAAACAAATCTTCCTAGACCACCAATAAGACATAATTCGCGTATACAATCACGTGAAAGCCCATTTCTGTGAGTAGCTCCATCCTAGTATGCTAGACCCCTCAGCAAAGGTGATCTAGGACAACCAAAATTAACTGCCCCCTCAGAGTGGTATCACCCTTATTGTTAGGTTCCTATTACCCAAAATGTGGCAAGTCCAATCAACAATTGTATCCGGCATGCTATTATTAACATACATTGGCTCTTATAGCCTTACTGGAGGTGCAGCTGAAAGCTCCCTTGATGCCAATGAAAATTCCTATTGCAAAATCCAAAGGTTGAGATATCCCCCCAATTTGTTACAATGTCAAAAAGTTAACTATGCATTTTTAGATTTTCAAAAACGTTGATATTAAATAGTTTAATTTCAATTGCTGGAAAAATGCAATTTTTTAGAAATCGAAATCGCTCTCAATGGTTTAAGAAAAGTTAAATTTAAGCAATTGTGGTTTAAAGAGGACTTAATCTCTCTCTCTCTCTCTCTCTCTCCCTCTCTAAATTTAACAGTATTATTGACAAACATTATAATCATTAATAAACAAGCTGACAAAAAACTATCGCAATTATTATTCTGTTTTTAATCATTTATTTTTATTTGTAATATTATTATTGTTCGATTGTCATGATTGAATGTCGTATTGTAGACTCAATTATACCTACGATCACAATGTATTTTTACCAAGTTTCGTTTTAACGGTAAATATTTTTTTGTAAAAAGAGTGTTTGTTAAAAGGGTTTTTTGTTAAAAAATATTGTCTTTCATAATATATATTTTTTGTAAAAAATTAATTTATATTTCAATACAAATTTTTAGTTCTAATGAGGACAACGGAGCTGTTGAAACGTTAAAAAACTGTTTACTTTTTTTTATCTAGTCTCGGAGTGATTGTTTAATTCTTCCAAATTAAAAATTTACCGTGTTTTTATTAACCACAAAAATAATAATAATTGTACGAATAATCTATCAATAATAATAATAATAATAGTAATAAATTATTCTAGGTGTTATGGCTTCAAATCGAATCATGATTTTATTATAACTTTATTGTAATTAAGAGCAAGTAATAATGTTATTTGAAATATTTAATTACCTTGGAAGCTAATGTTAGATTTAAACTTTCGACACGTTTTACTCAAACCTACATTTTTGTCAATTACTATATGTATAACTTTGAATCTTTTTAACAGAAAGATTCTAAGCCTGAGTCCAAGAAGTCTTAAATGTTCAAGAGTAAATCAAGAATATTATCACATAGATAAGACTCATATGTGAAGTCAAAGTGGATCGTTTTCATGTAGACATACACACACACACACACACGCAATCCCTAAGTTTTTTCCAAATTTTAATTATAATATATATTCTTTTGGAAAAAAGTTTCATTGCAAAACTCGTTAATTAATCCGCATAAAATTCAAATTTGACTCAACATTTCATTAAATTAATTTAAAATTCTTGTTTCAAAAATTTTTCAGCAAAAAATGTTGAAGAAATAAACATAATTTTTACCAAATTTAAATTTACAATCACATTTTAATATCTAATATATGAAAAAATATGATGAAAATAAACAAAATTGTTTTACATTACGTAAGTAGATTTTGAATTTTCTTAGTGTACATATTGACAAAAGAAAAAAAAATAACATTTCCCATAATAATGTGGCGAAAAGAGATGCCTTTTATTAATAAATTTTCTTGAAATTTGATAAATTTTGAAAAAAATATTGGCAAAGTTGATGCAAATTTAGATGCAGTTTAAGCAGCATTTACTTCAAGACAACATTTTTTATGTTCTAAATAGAAATCTCTACTTAAATAAGGTAAAGTAGTGTGATTTATGCATTATTCATGTTTCCCAAATATTTAATATATTAAAAATATTATCCTTAATTTAAAAACTAGTTTAGACACAAGGTAGCAAGAGTGATACTATAAAATATAAAGAAAGAAACTTAAAAATTCCAATAATTTAAACTTGTATGATTTTCCATCTCTCTGTTCTAATTAATTTGTTATTTCAAAATTATACATGCAAATTTTGTAACAAAATAATTTGTTTCTAATGCAAATTTCTTCTCAAATAGTCTAAATACAAATACAAGTAAATGAACAATTACAAGTGGTAAATTATCATCTTTCTAACGAGCACCTGCTCACATGTGACACGTTATGAGTTTTATCAGTTTCATGTAGGGAAGTTTATCTAATGCGACTTGTTTTCGGCCTTTACATCATATGATGCAGAGTCATACTAGCATGTGACTAACAGAAAGTCATGAGTCAGATCACATTTTGTTCGAATATCACAGAAACGATATGCTAATTTTATAATCATTTAGAGCCTCTGTAACACTTAAATGTGATACAAACACAGATGAGATGAAAAGATGTTACTCAATTTCATCGAGTTTTGTTAAAATTACAAATTGTAATAAAAGAAAGTTTTGCTACAAATTTTTTAAGAAAAACAAAACAAACAAACAAAATGGAAAAATGCTAATAAAACATTTAATAATTTTCGTGTTGTTTAACAGTAATTAAAATATCAAGATAAAAAATCAATTAAAATATACCTTAATTCCTCCATAATTGTAATGTGTTCATCAGAAGTTCCAGGTGGAGTGTCGATGATGAGATAATCAATGTCTTGCCACACAACATCATTTAAAAATTGTTTTATCATACTTGTCTTTTTTGGACCTCTCCAAACAACACTGTCGTTTCGATTTTGCAAAATAAATCCTATCGACATTACAGCCAACTTTTGTTCAGGATCCGCATAAACTGGTACCCATCTATCAAATTAATAACAAAAATGTTACATTTTAACAGGATATAACTATAGCAGTTTTATTCTTATTCAAGAAAGATAATTTCTTACATTTGTTAAAGTCACGTAGTGGACGAATTATCGAATGTATAAATTATATTTTAAATATAAATATATTAATATCTGCAGAAAACAAAATCTCTTTTCACGAAGTAAAACATTCAGCATATCAAAAAATCGGAAAGGTCTTTTTTTCAAAATAGTGATCCAAAATCAAATTTAAACCAAAAGTTTCACAAAAGTTTAATTTTTTGCAGATTTCAATACAGTACACCTTGAATGTATTTACTAAAAACTAAAGTAATCTTCTGAACTGCTTTTGGAACAAAATTGTTCATATAAATAGTATAATTAATTGATAAAATTACTCACAAAAAGCTAAATGAATAAAAGTTGATAATTTTTTTCTTTTCTTAGGAAAACATTTTCTAATTTTAAATTAAAAAAAAAGGAATTGAAAGTCCCTTTTTAAGAAAAAGAATGAAAACATTCTCTTAAAGATGAAGATGAAAACTACAGTTAATGATACCAAAAAATGTAACTCCGTTCAAAAGAATTGAAATTAATCAAATTTTTCTAATTTTGGAAATTCTATAAAAATAACATAATGCACTAAATTTCTAATGTTTTAATTTTAAATATTTCTTAATTAAGAAACAAAAAAGGCTAAGACTCGAAATTAATTAGTTCTTACATTTTTAATAAAAGTACAATATTTTCAGTTCAAAGAATTAAATAATTACATTTTTTGCTATATTAATTAAACATTTTGTCAAATACTAATTTTTTGGATTACTTAAATTTACGCATAAGAGACCATAGAAAAAATATTTTCTTCAAAAACGGTTTCATGAAATATTTTGGTTTTTATTAAACACTATTCAAATAGGTTTGAATTAATTAAAACGTTTGGAATTAACAGAAAAACCTTATTTCACAGAACCCTTGATTTTGAATTTGTTTTAGACCCAAGGTAAACATAACAATCCCTTTAATTAAAACAAAAAATACAAAATTTTATTCTTTTGTTTTCAATTTTTTAAATCTAACCATGTCGTAGATTTTAAAATACACAAGGAAATTTAGAAACGAAAGAAAAAATTATTTTAACTGAAAATACATACCCATCTGTAGATTGAAAAACATCTTTTCCTTCTAAATTTAATAAATAAGGTACACTAGGACCACAAAGGTCTATATCTAGAAGACCGACCTAAAATAAAATTTAATTAAAATTCAAACAAACATAACCTATAGAGGAGAATAATCTTTAGAGGAAGACTTACTTTAAACCCAGATTCCTTTAATGACAAAGCCAGTTGAGTACTAACTGTTGACTTTCCAACTCCTCCTTTACCAGAAAACACTAGTAAAATATGTTTAACACCTTCTAACATCTTTAAAAGTTCTTTAAAAATTCGATCCTTTCAGACGGCTTTCTATCGGCAACTGACGTTTAGTTGGAATGGTAAAATCAACGATCAGCTGAGCGAAAAAATCGTAGAACTCCAAGAACATCTAGGTTAAATTCTTTAAAACAAATATAGTTTTCACAAACTTTTTTACTTATAATGAGAAACTCTTAAATTTAAATCACTCTTTTTTAAATTGTTTTTTTAACAAAGTTCAAATAGTACTCGACTTTGTCAGTTCAAAATTGAAAATCATGTTTTTTTCTTAAATTGTTATAAATTAAGTTAAACTCTGAAAAACATAAAGAAAAATAAATTTTTTATTTTTTCACTTATATTATAAAAAATGTTCAGAATACTTTTAAAATTATATTACTTTTTAGTTGGTTATTTGACCTTTGATGCGACGACAGCGCCGAAAGGATAAGGTTTGAACTTTCGTCAGAATGTTTCCCTATGTACAAGGAAAATAATCAATAAAAATTACAGTAACAACTTATCAGTTAGTCTAAGCACACCTAAAAATCACCATGGTAAAAATAAATGAAAATAATTCTACAACATCATGCACTTCAAAAATTTATACACAACTGATTTTCAAATTAATGCTTTTCGACGCACTTATATGCACAAATTAAATTTAAATTTCCTTACATGTATATTATATTAATTTCGTTACTTTATTATGTTCCAGTTTATTGTTTGTATATTTAATTTTATGTGCTTGAACTGTTGTCTTATACTTTTAAGTTTATTCAAGAATTTAATGTTGCTCATAGTTTAAATTGGTTAATATTTTTTAACAAAAATTAAAAAAAGATGAAATTAAATATTATATACAGGGGTGAAGGTTCCATGGGTGAAGGGCAAGAAAAACTTTCGTTCATTTAATACAGAAATTTATAATTGGATTAGAGTAAATAGTTATTTTGTAACTGTATTTGAAAATATAAATTTCGTACTCTTTATTCTTTAGTAAAACGTACTTCTTTTCTAAAAATATTACATGCGTATATGTATGTTAGGGTGCGTGGTCCTTAAAAAATTATTATCGAATTTTAATCATTTTACCTCTTAATTCATTAGGTTTAAAAAGAGGAAAAAATAAAATAACTATTTCTGTTTCTTTTAAATTTAAATTAGGATTTAATGGTGTCTATACACCAATTACATTCTTACCGTTTTTTGCATTGATAGAAAAACACTTTTTGTAAATTTGTTACAAAATTGTTAGAAATCATTATTTTTTTACCGGACTACTCTACTTCTCCATTCAGAAATCTTCAAAAAATTAAATTAAACATTTAAAAAATTTATGAAATTTTCTTTTTATACTGGACCCAAAAGTGGCCAAATATACGACTTTCGACAAAAAATAATTTAAAAAAAAACAAAATTTAAGATTTTCAATCATATATGAAATCTATAGTTTCTTATTTCCTGATTTCAAATCTGGCATCAGATTTTAAAAAATTTTAAATGGCGGATCCAATATGTCAGACAAGAAATTAAAAAATTAAAATTTTTTTATTACACCTAGTATCCAGAGGTATTTGAGGTCGCTTATTACAAATGTCGGGTTGGATTTCAAAATGGTGAAAAGGATATTTAAGAAATGACTTATTTAAAATTTGGTAATAAGAGTTTTTCCGGTTTCACATCGGGTATCTTTTCATAGTGTTAATAAGGAATAAGATATCTGTTAATTATCTATTTTATACAGGGCATGAAATATAGAAACTCGATATTCTAAAAAATTAGACCAAAATCTTTATTTTCATTCTTTGAGTTTGTTGATTTACAATTGTGGTATAATTGTTTACTATAATGTCATTTGCAATTTACTATTAATATATAATATATATATATATTTTTTTTTCATTTTTTATATAAATGACATATCTTCTATAAACAAATATTGTGTAAAATATTTTAATGATTTAAAATCTTGGATATTTGGAATTTTTGAAATCTGACTCCAGATTTGTGAGCAAAGATCCCAGAAACTGTACACATCATGATTGAAAGTCGTAAATATATTTTTTTATTATTTTTTGTCAAAAATCTGATATTTTGGCCAGTTTCGGGTTGAATCAAAAAAGAACATTTTATAAATTTGATGAATGTTTAATTGAATTTCATTCTTCTACAGAAATTAGTCTGGAGGCTCCATTAAATATTAATGTAAAAGAAAATAGAAATAGTTACTTCACTTTTATTAAATTTCGAATCTAACAGACAGGTGAAATGATTAAAATTTGAAAGTGAGCTTATTAAGAACCACCATAATGTATATTTAAAATATACTTATTTAATATTCAATTGAATAAAATTTTCGATCTTTTTTCAAGATTCTATCTAGAACTAAACCTGCTTCTGCTGAAGTAGGGAAAAAATCGTCAACTAAAAGGGATATTCCTAAATTAGAAGAATTTATTAAAATGAGGGATTATACTGGAGCAGTGACTCTTTTAGAATTTAAAGAATTTTCTTCGTCGCTGTCATCATCATTATCACTTTCTAATACAGAAATTGATCTTTGGATTGCGTACTGTTATTCTCACCTAGGGGACCACAAGAAAGCTGCAACTTTTTATGAAAATTTACAAAAGAAAGATACAACAACAAAAACTAATTTATCAACTTATTTAGCATGTTGTTATTTTTTCTTGGGAATGTATACAGAAGCCGAGAAAATTCTTTCACAAGCTCCAGACAGTTCTTTAAAGACTAGAATTTTATTTCACTTGTGTCATAAAATGGGCGATGACGATAAGTTAAAAGAATATCACACAAAATTGGAGGATATCGTGGAAGATCAATTAAGTTTGGCATCTATTCATTATTTAAGGGCGCATTATCAGCAGGCAATTGATATTTATAAGAAGGTTCTATTAAGTAATCGGTAAGACGCTTATAAAAATATATTTATTTAACAAACTTTTGTAAAAAATTCTTTTAAGGTTTGAGATAAAAAGTAATCATTGCTAATAAATAGAATTATGCATATTGTATATAATGTGTAACAAATTTCACCTTATTAAAATGGTAAAATTTAAAACTTAAAATCATGAATTACTCCGTCCTTGAATCGAAGTTGTCACGCACTTCCCAACCGAATCTTCAAATTTTTAGAACCAGCAACTAGCCAGTAACCCGACAATAATTAATTTGTGTAACACCTGCATGTAATGTAGCACTTTACTTGCGTAAAAAAAGAACACAAAGTTGTTGTTTTCTGCATACTTTCATAAATCTACTTTTCTGTACTCTTTTGTACTTTTCTGCACACTTTGTGCCAAGTGAGCGCTACGCCTGCGCACGACCTTTTCTACTGTAGTCAGTAGGCATTTACTGTTTATTTTATTATTTAAACAATATAAAGCTCCTCTTTTTCAAAGCAGGTGTTACACAAAGCACTGTACAAACTTCGAGCGGAAAGTAGCTTTTTCCGATGAGTTTGATTGCTGCTCTCGCTTCTCTCGAGCATCAACTTACAAACTCGCCGGAAAACGCTTTCTTTTCGCTCTTGGTGCACAATGTACTATTAAAAGAATCTATATCATTGAAAGCTTTATATCCTTACAAATGGTTCAATTGATCAAACAATATAAGAATTATATTGTATTAGTTAGATATTTTAATTTAATTGTTGATTGACGGAATTTATAAAAACTGAAAAATTCTTGAATTTAGTGAAAGAAAATTGGGAGAAGAAGAGTCCATTTTATGTTTATTGGAAAAATTAAAAACTTCAAGGTATTTCCAATCCTTTTCTGTCCTGTTACTATTCCTTTATCCTATGTTTGTTACAATGTAATTATCCATCTCTAGCAAAGATACATTTAATTATTTCATTTAGAACAACATTCTAAATGATAATTCTGTATATTTTTTTCTTTGTTCTAAATCGTCGTACATGCGCTAATTTGAACCAGTGATATACACAAAGTTAAGAATTACTTGGATTTAATTTTTTATTTATATATATTTTATTACGTTATATTTTCAAACCATAAATATATTATTTGTATTTTCTTGAAATTCTAATTTACTTTTTAAATGCTCTGAATTAGATAGGAAACCTCGTAGAAAACACACATTGAACATCATAATACTCTAAGAATTAATTTGCATTCAAATTTTCTGAATTTTTACCTGCAATTTTAATTCTTTTTATATCTATATCTTAAAAAGTAAAAGCTTTCACGTTGCAGGGACTATTTTGCCTTGAATGTGTACGTAGCTTTGTGCTACTATAAATTGGATTATTATGATGCTGCTCAAGAAGTTCTCCAAGTCTATTTACAACGATATCCTGATAGCGCAATTGCAGTAAATCTTAAAGCATGTAATCACTTTAGACTTTACAATGGAAAAGCTGCTCAAGCCGAAATGAAGAAATTGACTGAAAAACTCTCAGGATCCTGTAACTTTGGCAACGATTTAATTCAACATAACATGGTGGTACGGTAACAAATTGTTTATTAAAATAATTTATTCATTACTAAAACTTACCTTTCTTATAACTAAGACAACTAGACAAGTGCAATTATTTGAGTATTTACTTTTTATCTTTCTCTTTACTGCGAGGAAAAGAATGTTGATGTCATTTTTTCTTTTCAAACTAGGTATTTCGAGGAGGAGAAGGTGCATTACAAGTTCTTCCTAATTTAGTAGATGTGATACCTGAAGCTAGATTAAATTTAGTAATTTATTACCTGCGACAGAATGAGATTCAAGATGCTTACGAATTAATCAAAGATCTTGAGCCTGCTGTTCCTCAGGAGTATATTCTCAAAGGAATAGTCAATGCCGTTATTGGTCAAGAAACCGGCGCTGTAAGTATTTTAAAATAAAGTATAAAAATTACTTAAATAAATTCAAAACGACCATTATTAATAAATTTTGAGTTACCTTTAGCGGGAAAACATAAAAGTGGCAGAACAATATTTTCATTTGGTGGGATCATCTACTTCAGAATGCGACACAATTCCTGGAAGACAATCAATGTCCTCCTGCTTTTTTTTACATCGACAATTTGAAGAAGTTTTGGTTTATTTGAATTCAATAAAAACTTACTTTTCTAATGAAGACAGTTTTAATATGAATTATGCTCAAGCTCAAACAGCAGCAGGTTATTATAAAGAGGCAGAAGAAGCTTTCTTAGCTGTCCGAAATAAAAAATACAAAAGTGAATACACATACATCAATCTTCTATCCTATTGTTGTAAGTTTCATTCTTATCTTATTTGTTCATTTACTGATTTTATAGTTGTAGCAATATCGTCGACAAATTTTGAACATAAATATAAAATTTTTACTCTTAGGAAAAACTTGTTCGACTGCAAAATTTCTTCTGTTTTGAAATTTTACTACTAATTTACTTTTTTAGGCTTAATAGTGACAATGGTTGATTTAAATAAACTCATTTTATTGAAAACAATATCTTAAGTAACGGAAAATTATGTCCATTTCATGAACATTTTGCTTCCTCACAGAGAAAGAAATTAAATTTTTTTCATCAATTTCTGGAAAAATATTTGTATGTCCGCATGAAAAGGGTCCACTTTGGCATTATTGAACTCACCTATATGAGCATATTACTGATTAAATTTCGAACGTTTTGAGAGGTCTCAGACCTCTCTAGATGAAAAATTCGCCAAGTTGAAAGGGTTCAAAGTTAGAAGTGTCGAAAACCCAATTTTGAGAAAAACGAGCTTAAAGTTTCAGTTTTCTATTAGCTTCCATGTTAATTAAAAATTCAGAATAAGATTTGGATGTGTTTTTAATTACGACAAAGTTATGATAAACACATGATTCAAAGGGCCACATTCTGTATTTTTTTTTCAGCAATAAACAAAAATTCGAAAATTTGAAATTTTCTTAGAAAACTACGAATATCTCCTAAAATAAAACCGAAAAAGTGATCCCTTTTCATGCGAACGAACATATATTATCGTGTGCGTGTGTACATAACAATTATCTTAATTATTCTTATTATTTTATCACATCCAATCATTTTACTTTCTTATTTACCAATGTCAACTATTTGAATTATTTCAATTAATTTTGATAATGTTCTGCTTCTTGCAGTGTTTTTAATGTTTTCTTTTTACCTTTTTATAATTTTATTTCACGTTATCCAAAAAGACAAAAGAATATCATTCTTATGAAAATAATATTAAATTTTTAATATTCAATATTATTATGGTTATAGATAATAAATAATAATAAATCAATTTATTTGGGTAAATTTATATATATTATTTATATTTAATATTATATTAAATTACTTTAAATAGCAACATTAACCAAATGAATCAATTTCAGGGTCAGTTTCATAATCAGTTTAGATTATTATTCTTTCAAGTTTAAAGTGTTTTGAATTAAATGTACTACTACATTTGTAAATAAATTAAATTTTGCAAAATTTTCTCATCTAATTTTTTTAACGAAAAAAGATATGTTAGTTTAAGTCATCTTATAGTTTTAGTTTTTATTCATTAGGTGTTTTTTAAATGCATTAACTTTGTTTTATTCTAGATATTATGAATAAGAAAAGTCAATTAGCTTGGGAGCTCTATTTGAAAATGGATACTTCCACGGAATCATTTAATCTCTTACAATTAATTGCAAATACTTGTTACAAAGTTGGTGAATTTTGGTATGCAGCTAAAGCTTTCGATATGCTTGAAAGAATGGACCCAACTCCTGAAAACTGGGAAGGAAAACGTGGCGCTTCTTGTGGAACATTTCAATATATTGTAGCAGAAAAATTACCAAAGTTAGTATCAATTAAATATTCAACAAGCTATTAAGAATTAATATGTTTACTTGAGATTTAGAAATATGGAATTTGTTTTACAGGGAACTTTTAACAGAGGTTATTCAACTTCTCCGAAACACGTCAAATTCACAGGCGGAGCAAATAATTCGCGTTATGCGAAAGTGGGCGAAAGATAATAAAGTAGCTTGTTAATATTTATTTGTTTGGTAAAAGTGCATGAAACAAGAATTGTAATTTATATAAATAATTTGCAAACATTAGCAAACTATTTACCTAGTTGTAAGAAAAAATTATTATATTTTTTATAAACAAATAAAGCTAAATAATAACTAAATAAACTAGCAACTTACATTATACGTATTATGTTTGACTTTTTAAACATTCATTTCTCTAAAACAACTTTTTAAATAGTAAATTGTTTAATCGATTAATAATGCGTTAAATACCTGTGGCCTTTGGTCTAAAAAATGGCGAACTGTCTTCACAGCGAAAAAGCATTTGACACAATATATTTTTGTCATCAAATTTTGTTATTATTTTTGTGAATCAAATGCCAAAAGTGTTTTACACATTATTAATCAACAACTTTTTAAATTTGGATTTAATATAAAATAAATATATTTATTTAAACTGCGATACACTCACTTTGTTACTAAGAATAATAATTACACAATAATAATAATTGTCAATCGATAGTAACAAAATTGTCGAAATTTAAAAAACACCATAGTCTATGGCATTAGACTTTCTCTTTTACTTCCATCTTTTGATTAAATATCCCTTAAGACAGTATGTATTTGAAAAAAATATATACTGTAGGAATATTCATTTAACGTAGCAACATTGTGAAAGGAATAAAGTTTTTGGACTTTACAGTTCTTGTCAGTTAATTGAGCAGACTGAAGAATGTATCAAAGTTTTACTATTAAAACACTCAATTTCAAGACATGTCTTTTAAATGAACAATAGTTATTCGACTACGCTAATGGATTCAACATTATGTATCCAAGCCAAAGAATGACCAAAAAGATTTTATTTTGTATTGAAAAAGCTAGGTTTTTTAAAACATTAAACCCAGCAATCTCCTAATTTAGAAAAAGAGCATCCGCCCTGAAAGTTTTATTCTACTTTGCAAAAATAGCACCAAATTTTTTGTTTTTTCTTTTCGATACGACTGTGTCTTGTCAATTTCAAATATCAATTGATTTCTTAGTATCAATTTACTGACTGACACTCTTTTTCCTCTTCGTCTTTCCTAACGAAACATTTATAAAATAATTCTATACATCACACAATTCAGTTATTACACCCGATTTGGAAATCCACTGCTTCTTTAAATGCATACACACATGTACGAAATCGATTTAAACAGTGATATACTATATAATATCAAGTTGAAGTTTCTATTACTTTAACGAATAAATGCAGTTACAGGTGAAGTGTTGAAAGATATAATCACTTGATTAGCTTTTTTACACACACATACACACACACACACGCTTTTGCCTTTTTAATCTCTCTTTTTTCGTTCTTTCTTTCTTAAACATCTACTCATTCATTCTCCTTTTGTTCTCATGTTTTTTGTTCTTTCTTTAGAAAAAGTATTTACGAGTCTTGTGCTTCCACTTTGTATCGAATAAAAGAAGATAAAGTTTCATTTGGCAATTCGCTGTTGAGACACGGTTGCAATTCGCGAAACACTTCTTTTTCTACAGACTTTTGTAGATTTGCGAAAAGCTTCGTCGAATTTTAAGCCGGCCTCAGAGGCTTAAATAGGGCAGCATGGTCGGTGTAATTTACACCTTATAAGATAAAATTTTAATTCTGTACAAGTATAATAAGAATTGCGACAATGAATAATCTTGATCACTGCTGTGCACGTTGCTCGTTCAGGGAGCAGCGATTTTTTCACATCACCTGTTGCGCTTTTGATATTTTCTTCATTACTTAATTCTACGTTTATCGATGCAAAAGTCTTTAATGAAGAATCTCAAGATTAATATTTATTGAAATCATTTTAAAGCAGACAAGCTGACTACACAAGGACCTCCAACTAATACACTTCTCATCAGTGTTTTTTATTGCTTGCTGACCTTGAACAGGACCACATCGTTCTTTAGGCATATGTAATAAAATTTCTACTCGCTCACTCATAATGCGGCACCTACATATTTAAAAATAGAACTATCCCACTAATGCGGATTCGTACTGGTTGGAGGTCTGAGTGCATTTTCACACTTGTCGCAATTAAATGTTCTTCTTTTACATTACATTCATCATTACTAACAACTTCATCTCACATTTTTACTAGCCAATTTTATTTTAGTCAGCTTGCCAAATTTAAAATCTTGGTTGCTCTAATCATACTATTTTTAGCTTTTAAAGATAAAACAGTATATACAATATCGACACAATCTACAAAATCAGTTTTTTCATTTTTAAAAATATCACAAGAAATGTCAACAACAGTATGAGACCAAATATTAAATAACTGTTTTTTTTTAAATTAAAATATGACAATTCCCTTCAAAATTACCATAATGTATTTTTATTATTTTTATATTCATTCATGTTTGAAATTTTAATTTCAATTATAGAACTATTATAGATGGTGTCGATATTGTTAAGTCAAAAGTGAGAATACAACCTCCTTATTTTAAACGTGTCGGTTTTTTTTTCAAGATAACCGAACTTCTTGCCCTTTAGAGACAGATCAAACGGTTTCAATACTATTTTAACCACTCTTACATCGCATAGAATTGTTGGACTAAATAATGTGTCCTATAAGATGTAACAATGATTGCGAAATATAGCTTACATTAATAAATTACACAGTAATTTAGTAATAGTTAAGAGACTACTTAACGGTGAACCATATACACAGAGTATTTGTAAGTTTGACCTCGTTTCTGTGTGAAATTTATTATTCCCGAAGCGCTAGAGTACAAAGAGGAAATCCAAATCCTATATCACAGCGCTCGGATGGAAATTAGTTTCCTACCTCACTATACTCCTAGAGAAGGCGAGGCCAAAAAACGGTTTGGCATTTTTATATGGCGTTGCATATTGTACATTACATATTTGGAACAAATGGCTTCAATAACTTATAAAGTCAAAATAGTGTTTCAATTTATAATAGTTTGAAGAAAAATAATAAAACCTTTCCCTTTTCAAAGCTTTGTCAATCGGGAATGTTATGGCCTCGCCAGAATTTCATGTATGTACAAAAAGATAGTCACGAGAAGCTGTAACTGGTCATTCATAAATGCTAAGTATATCTAAATGCTCGCCTATATGCTGAAAATATCAAACAAAGAAAAATTTAATACTGAGAGAAGAAATCCAATAAAAAACAAGAAACTTTGTTCTTGGGCAGTGTATGAAATATTCACAATGCAAGGCAATTATTTCAGGCTACGAAATTGATAGAAAGCAAATCCATAGAAAATTAAACAAGATTACAATAATGGGCTATATTGCACTAAGGAACAAAAATCGTCTTGCATTTTAGAATATTGACAATAAAAAGTAAGAAAATACGCACAACGAAGAAAAACCATTATGAAGTAAATCTCACAAAAAATTGGCCTCTGGAAATAAGTAAACAACTGTATTCGACCAATCAAGAAATAGTAAATGAAATGCTTTCCGTGAGCATAAAGCGACGTCTTTCTCGGAAAAAATACAAACACCTTTAAGTCAAATAAAAAATAATGTAACTTACGTTCTTCAGAGAAAGATATCGCCAATTGACTATATTCCACCTATAAGAATATGTGTTTAAATCCAGCAAAGTGGCCAATCAAATTGCTTTTAAATAACATTCAATACATTTTCTTCAGTCTGAAATCTGAATTCATATAGAGGGATCATAGTCAAGAATCTCTAGTCTACCTCAGTCTGTACTATCTTGGTCTTTAATTAGTTTTTTGGTAGCTGGTGGTCCGTGGCACGCTCAGGAAAAATTTCACCTTAAACGTAATCCCGTTTGCTTCCAGATTTCGTTTGGCTTTTCAGTGTCCTCTTGTAACTTCGCGTAAGACTGTGCATTGCTGCACTGCTTAACGCTGCTTTCGTACATGCCACGGCACTTGTTTCCTAATTCCTTTCCCTGAAATAGCAGAAACAATTTTAAATATAAATATTCTTAAAGGTGAATAAAAAATATACAGACACAAAAACATTTGTTTAAGGGTGGGGTATGGTCTGGAAGGCAGAAAAAAGGTCATTTTTGTGATTTTTTGTTAATGCAACGGTAAATGTTTTTATAAAAACTCTTCTTAGACATTATTAGGCCATTATTGAAAAATATTTTGGGAAATTCTTGTTAAAAAATATAAAGATGTGAGCAACTGAAGAAGCATTGTTGACGGCGTCGTCCGAAAAATGGAATTTGCGGTGAACATCATAACTACTCGACATCATTTTATTTAAAATAAAAAAATGAAGTACATTTTATTAGAAGGATAATTTTGCCCGCCCCCAACGTTTTTCTTTTTCTTTTTTTTTAAATATTAGAATTTTTGACGATTAACTAGTGCAAAACACCCGTTTTTCGCTTAAAAATACCGCCATTTTGTAGCTGTATCTTGAAGAAAAAGAAGAAAAAAAAAGAAAAACGTTGGGGCGGGTATTTTATGTGTTAATAAAGTGTGCCAAATTTGGTTAAGGTCGGTGCAGTAGTTTTCGAGTGAGAGTGTTCACAGACTTTGAAAATCATTATTTCAAGAAAAATGCGTTTAAAGTTAGAACGTCTAAGAGCTCAAATGAGTACATTTGAACAGGCGTTATAAAAGTACTTTGGATGGGAATAAATGTAAAGTATAGTAGGTCATTTCAAACGTTAGAAATCCAGCTTTTAAAATATATTTTGATCAAATTTT